>JAULCC010188996.1:0-13030 GCA_032358795.1 Nuttallia obscurata | reverse complement strand
TATTAGCCAAGGGAACCCGAATACACCGGGCGTTGACAGAGGTATAAGTGTGTAGCACGCCCTCTGGTGAGAGAATGCTTCCGAAGTATACCTCCTCCACGAAAAGTAGGCCATATTTATCAATGGAGTAAGGATACAATTGTACTTTCAAAACTGCCAATACGTAATATACTTCCTACTTTGGGTTGTATTTATATTTGTAATGATTTGCTTAATAACAAACTTCCCCATGTTGTTTATTTTAGTTCTTACCTTCATGCAGTGTGAGATATTTTTAGACAAATACACCTTATATAATTTATGCGTGGCAAGTATATAGTCGCTATAAATAGCTCCATGACTAATGTGAATGTACCAGCTATACGCTGTAGCAGGCTGCAACGATTATGAAGTTTATCAACGTCCATCGTGTTAGTTGGCTAGAAGGTTGTCCGCGCGGAATCTATTCCGGGAGGAGATATATTTTACTTTTTTTTAAAAATATGTTTTATTTTATTTCTGCATTTTCTTTTTTTAGTTATATTTATTTTTTATTTCTAAAATTTATTTGTATTCCTTATATCTTTTTCTTTTTCGGATTTCATTTTATTTCAGTGTTTCATAGTATATTATGTTCATCAACTCGTTTACATCTATGGCAAAGTTTAACCAGACTTCACATTTTTTCTTTTCATTTCTCTTTACACCAAATGTTTTGCTTTTGATGTTTTTTCCTACCTCAGCTGACTTCAGAATGGTTTATTGTGTGTTTTAATCACCTCAATGCACATGAGTCTATTTGAAGCCCTATGTTAGAAATTTAGGATTACATTATATCGTGCACATTAGGTGTATATATCTGTAAAGAAAACATTTTTCCAGAATATAAAGCCACATTTGTTTGCTTGGCAACAGTCTTTGTATAATACTGCATTCAACAAAATTGGCATAATTTATGTTAAACTCTATGGTCAGCGTAATAATAGGTTTGAGTTCTGCGGGTCCGAAGGACCAAATGAGGTTACAAATGTGTTGTCAAACCTCTTTTCTTCAGTAAACAATTTTTTAAACAAAATCTCTGAAACTACAGAAAGGAATCTGATGACACTTCATACGGAAAATCCTTAGTTAAAATACACCTATTGTAAAAACATATTCAATAACTATACATTATTTCTCAGGAATGAAGTGTTCATTTACAATAGGTCTCTACAAATTTGTATTAGTTATTATTTCATCATTCCTTTTGAAACAACATCACATTTATATGATAGGTGTATTTCAATAACATTATTGGTGCATTCTAAGTCGGAGAAAGTCCTCGTATCTGTCCATTCCTGAGAAATAATGAAGACTCGGGCCCTTTGGGGTCTTGTCTCCATTATTTCTCAGGAATGGACAGATACTTGTACTTTCTCCCTAACATAGTACTAGATTTGTTTTTCAAATGGTCACCAATGGTAAATTATTAGATAGAATTAATTTTGTTCAAAACAGGACTCTGTGATCAAAGTTAACCTCGTCACATTCTTTTTTATCTTGCAATTATTTGTTTGTGAGAAATAGACTCGAAATGACTCATAAGAAAAACACCTTTATTCAGAAAAGATTTTCAGCTGATTTAGTTAGCGCAGTTGTGTTCATACTTCTCATGTGCCAACAACTATTATACCGGCAACTTTTCCAGGGTAATCACGTACCGAACAACATCAGTATCTTCAGACCTTTGGTTTCAATATCTTTCTACTGTATCAGTTTGTTGTACTTCAGTAAACAGTTGAAGATGCTATTGTCTTCACAAGGTCAAATATAGGAAGTTTGCAGATTTTTAAGGGAGGTAATCCAGCCAAGCATGGGCAGATCGAGCTGGTTTTCGACAGGAACGAAGCTCGTAGCTATTTAACTACTATGAAAGTTTGATAAATATCTGATCAGAAATGTAGACTCTATTACTTCACAAGCTTTATTACACTGTTTAAGACGTTTTCAAGGGCCATTATACTGTCATGCATGAGCGGATCTGGCTGTCATTTAAAAGGAACCAAGCACCTGTGAATCTTTAACTACTATATAAGTTTCATATAAGTACAATCAAAATTTATTACTCTATCATGTTCACAAGCAGTTGCTTACGGACGGAAGTACACACGCACGCACGACGAACACCGCGCCACGTCAAAAGGTATTCTGGCCTTTTGCCAATAGAACTGGAATAAATAAATGAGGACATTAAAATAGCAAAACTTTAAAATTGAGCTAAATGTAATTATAAAAAAAATTACCAAGTTCAAACATGCAATATTAATCTAGATGTCTGACACTTAACCCCATCTGATATGTAACAGTACTATAGTTTTGAAATTCTGCACTGAATTTAACATCAATGTAACACAAAAAGAATATGCTTTGCATAATTCTCATAATCTACACTGTACCAAACATCATGTATTATCCCCCAAAAATGTCAAAATTAGCATAAATCATGAGGAAGGGCATTGGATGTATTTTAGATCCAAATATCGTTGATTCAAATGTTAAAACCCTAGATCAACTACTTCTTCAAAGGAAAGAAAAAACCCGAAAATGGAACATTTGATCTTAACAAAAAATCAAAATCCACTAGTAATCACCCAAATCATGGTCACAATTAGCAAACCTCAGCCAAACTTAAGTTTATGACCATTTTAAAATCAATTAATAGAAAATGAATATGTTATGACATGTTCTTGAAATCCAAATAAAACCTACCTCAAATGACATTTTTATCCCCCAAAACAGTCACAATCAGCAGAAAGTACTAGACTACTATGTGATCCAATCTGAAAGCCTTAGGCCAAATACCGCCAGACAAGACTTCTATGTGATCCAATCTGAAAGCCTTAGGTCAAATACCGCCAGACGAGACTTCTATGTGATCCAATCTGAAAGCCTTATGTCAACTATCGCCAGACTAGACTTCTATGTGATCCAATCTGAAAGCCTTAGGTCAACTACCGCCAGACTAGACTTCTATGTGATCCAATCTGAAAGCCTTAGGTCAACTACCGCCAGACAAGACTTATATGTGATCCAATCTGAAAGCCTAAGTTCAATTTCCGCCAGACTAGACTTATATGTGATCCAATCTGAAAGCCTTAGGTCAACTACCGCCAGACGAGACTTATATGTGATCCAATCTGAAAGCCTAAGTTCAATTTCCGCCAGACTAGACTTCTATGTGATCCAATCTGAAAGCCTAAGTTCAATTTCCGCCAGACTAGACTTATATGTGATCCAATCTGAAATCCTTAGGTCAACTACCGCCAGACTAGACTTCTATGTGATCGAATCCGAAAGCCCTAGGTCAACTTCCGCCAGACAAGACTTAAATGTGATCCAATCTGAAATCCTTAGGTCAACTACCGCCAGACTAGACTTCTATGTGATCCAATCTGAAATCCCTAGGACAACTACCGCCAGACTAGACTTCTATGTGATCTAATCTGAAATCCCTAGGTCAACTAATGCCATACTAGACTTCTATGTGATCCAATCTGAAAGCCCTAGGTCAACTACCGCCAGAAAAGTTACACCTTAGTTTCGCTTTTGCCTCTTCGTCCCGGCGAGGCAACAATGATAATTATAAATCTTTTGTCGCCCCACTGCAGTGGGCGTACTGTTGGAATAAGATATTTTTTTGTAAGTGGAGGGGCACGTGACTTTAGTTTTACAAGCGTATTCGTTGCAAGATAATTTTATCCATTGACAATAAAGGTTTACAGAGGAAATATGTGCATGTTTTTATTGTTTGGTTTTATCATAAAAAAATCTTTTAAATCATTCCCTTATGTGGTGCACGATTTCAAACCGTCAATGACTATTTTGACTATAAAGTATTTGAAACCAGTCTACGTTATATTTCGTCTTCGCTACTTTGAGTTTATATATATGGACATACAGCGGTAGGTTAGCGAGTTGGACTTGTAACCCTTTTTCGATGTCTCGGCGTTGGTTCGAGGCTCGTCCGAACCTATATTGTTTTTAATAAATTCTTCTTTTTAGATCATGGTGTACATACCAAGAGAGAAAAAGGTACTTGTATTGCTTTAAGTTTGATAAAAATGTCTCAAAGTGTTTTATTTATTGAGTAAAACAGTTCCGGTATCACGTATTAGAAATTAATTCGTCTACAAGCCGAATCACTTCTATTGACCGGATAAACCTAAGTTTATGAGCCATAGTCACATGATAAATCAAAGTCCTGGAGGTACTGATGTTGTTCAGTACGTGATTACCCTGGAAATGTTGCC
Organism: Nuttallia obscurata; assembly: GCA_032358795.1. NCBI lineage: Eukaryota > Metazoa > Mollusca > Bivalvia > Cardiida > Psammobiidae > Nuttallia > Nuttallia obscurata. The sequence continues at coordinate 8,762 of JAULCC010188996.1, read as the reverse complement.
ATTATGATAGTGGTTGGCACATGAGAAGTATGAATAAAATTGCGCTCACTGAATCAGCTGCAATTATTTCTGAATAAAGGTTTTTAACTTTAACGTGTCATTTCGAATCTATTTTACCACAAATAAATACTGTCCAGATCACTGCATAAAGGTAATAACTGAAGTAAAACAACATGAAAACGTTGTTTATTAAGCAATACTTTTCAAACATTATATCAAACCAAACTAATATCAGGCATCGAATGTTTTGATAAATCTGACCTATTTTTCGTTGAGGATATACTTCGGAAGGAGTGCTTCGGAATATGAATAAGAATCGGGATTTCTGAAAACATGTTATTATGTTGTTCGTACCGTACAACAAAAATACATTTCCTTTGCTCTTATTCAACTCTTTAGGGGCGACCTTTGATGCTTTGCATCAATACTTCTTGTTTCAAACAGTGTTCTACAAACTGAGCAAATGTGACATCAAATGACATCAGAAGCATCCTTAAATGAAAAAAAGGTATAAAATTATCTTAATTCTAGATAAGTTAAAACCTTTTTTATCTTTTTTAATATGCATTTATCATTTAGTCTTATATTTAGATGAGATATTTGCAAATGAATATTTTTTAATGAATGTTTCATTTATGTAATCTAACTGACACATCAGGTTGGCAAGTGGTTTTTTCGATGTGATTGTGGAAATGGTAAAAAACAATGTCAACAGATGTTAGTGATTTAAGGCTGGTAAAATATGTAAAAGCAGATGCCACAGCAGTCCTACATGTAAGAATAAATAGCTCCATGAACATTGTATGTGATGTTGAAAATGTACTTTTATTATGCTAGTTGTTTTTAGTTGTTTAACAAAACTTTTATGAAAATAAAAGATGCTGTTAACAATGTCTTAGTCTTGATTCTGAAAGGTATATTTCTTAAACATTGACCCGCTTGACCACCTGATTCTTATGCCCTTCCCAAAGACATTTGATTTTAGCCATTTCATGAAATGTCTGGAGCAATACTTCAGCCATTTCATGAAAAGCCTAAAATATTTAGCCATTTGAAATGGCTAAGTGAATTGGTCATTTCGCGAAAAGACTAAATTGTTTAGCCATTTCATGAAATGGCTGATTTCGCAGATTGACTTAACATTTATACATTCATATGTATATAGATATACACGTATATATAGTTTTATACATTATACACACATGCATGGAAAAGGTTATGAGAAAGAAACCCACGAACATAATATGGTATTTGATTCATGGGCGAAACCACGACTTTTAGCTTCGAAATCTCGCCCCGAAATCTCGACTTGTCGGCCGTTAACAGATGGACCAGAATGCAGCACACATCATATTGACTTACCCCTTTCACGGGTACCAATGTGTACACCTGGGTAGAATGAGGCAGACGTGGGGTTAAAATTTTTGTCCAGAAAAATCCGACAACCCGTGCTGGATTTGAACCCAGGACCTTCAACCCTGAGACCTGCGTCTTACCACCAGATCACCGTTCCCGTTAGAAATGGCAGAAATTTGCCAACGTACACGAATGCTGTATTTGCATTTACTCTATTGAATTTTCATGTTTATGCAGTCGGGTTAATTGCTTCGTATGGGCCAAATCGAAACCCTCATTGTTCGCAACATACTAACACTGATGGTTAAGCTGTATGACACAACTGTACGTCAACAATCTTGAAACAATTATCACAGCAGAAGCAGAGCAGACGGAAATTAAAAACCATTCCCACTCATGTTGACAGCTATACATCTGCTGGCGCTGCGTTGTACGTAACTTTTATCCTTTGTTGTTAAAGAGGTCCTCGATCAATAACTCTATTCATTTAAATGCATTAAGAAAATATAGATTTGTTCTATATAGTCTGAAACTGAGTTAGCTTTTATATTGTGATAGCAATCCTCTTTATCGCGAAATTCTGCACATCATTGCGTACTTAATTGATTTAAGACATGTAAGTTTGGAATTTATTTCTCAATTGTTTCTGTTTGATAATCATTTGTAGGTTTTAAATAAAATGTAATTTTTGCAATTCTGAGAAGATTATAAGTACCGAGCGAATAGCGTACGCGATATTCATCTTTTCAAACCATTCGCAAAACAATAATGAAACATATTGATTAACTGATTTGCTTACAGGTACTATGGTCCTTTATTTCAGAGAAAAACTGATTTGCTTACAGGTACTATGGTCCTTTATTTCAGAGAAAAACTATGTAAGACATATGTTTTTTGTTTTAACTCTTTATACTGTAATACTATATATACGTATATATATATTTGATGTTGTGTATTTGCGAATAAAATATGTTTAAATCAAATAGGGACTGCTTTGATGTTGTAATCAATTGTCCCTTGCACAGCTGTAATGTTCCCGCTTAGATCACAAATCTTTCATGTTCATTAGACCAATGGTTCTATCAAGGAGACCGTTTCATTAATATCTACGTTTTTATCGTTCTTTTCGATCCGATTCGTACTCTACGAATTCATTTGCATTATGTAATGACCCGTTCCAGAAACGCCATCGTAAATCTAACTTTCGTGCATATACTTACGAAATCGTAAATATCGTTATCATTACGATTGGCGTAGTAACCCGCATAATGATATAGAATGCAAACCGTCCATCCGGTTCTGTTATTAGCTCCGCGCGCATTTGTCAAAATTGCCAAAAGACGAACTGAAAATAAATGACACTATTCCAAGAAGGAAAAAGAAAATTGGACGCTTGAGAAGACTTATTCTTGTAGATTCTGGTACAACTACAAGAAGATATTAAGCGGCTGCTTTTTTGGAACTGACGGGAGTGAGAAAGAAAAATCAATTGTGGAAACAGTTGACCATGTTGTAAGCTTCGGTAGAAATAGTTTGCCCCTTTTTGATGTTAAAAGTAGTAACTTTGCCTATATAACTGTTTAAATTTCGTACCGGGCAGAAATTAAATAATCTTTTGTAAATAAATCAGACATATTTATAAATAAAGTTTACATAATTCCGTGAGTTAATGTACAAATGTTTTCTTGTATAAGAATAATGTATTTATATTGCTGTTGTTTAATATCCATTGTTGGTAATATTAATGATATTTACTAAATATTAATGAAGGATATTATATTTAAAACGTAAATTTCTACGAGAGATTTTTGCCTGTCGTAAATGATCTGCATAAATTTATGTAGAAGTCGTACGGATGTTGATGAAACACATTTTCGGTCCGATCGGTAAGAACAAACTTTAATTCGAAAATCGTAGTGAACGACGAACGTTCGATGTTTGATGAAAAGGTTTCCGGTAAATCATGGAATCTTCCTCTACCACAGAAACCAGAGATTGGCGTTGTATATGTGCTTGGATTTATGTCAGTGAGGCTTTGAATCCCAATAAAACCCAAACAAAACTAGAACTATCATTGAAGGTGATTCATACCCCCATCCCCATCTTTGACACGGAATGGATACACATGACAAATATAATACATCCGGTTTCCTCCTACAATAAAGACCACAAAAAAACACCTTCATCCGCGCCAACGAGTGTGATTAATATAAGTTGCAAGAACTTGTTTCGCAATCGTTGTAAAATAAAGGTTAAACTTATACCTTAAACTTAGGTCTATCTATATATGATGTTTCATTAAACTAGCAGCATTAGTCTTGGAGTTATGCTCCGGGCAAAATCAAAAGACCATAAATAACAAAGGAGAATAACTCCTTTCAAAGAGCAAGCAGAATTATGGTTCTTATGCACTTGCACTGCCTCTCATCAATGTCTATCTACATATAAAGTTTATCAACCTAGCTACACTAGTATTGGAGTTATGTTCCGTACAAAATCAAACGACGAAAAATAACAAAGGAGAATAACTCTTTTCAAAATATATTTAGTGTTATTGTTTTTATGCACTACACTTTCGCTTATTCAGGTCTATCTACATATGTAGTTTCATCAACCTAGCTACAGTAGTATTGGAGACCGACCGACCGACCGACAGGGTGACTCCTATATACCCCCCACCTCCGATTTCTTTTGTGGGTGTATAATGAAACATTTCAAGTTCAATCATATATATTCCATTGAATTTGATACTCACTTTCGGTCAAGCACAACTACTTTTACATGAGTATGGCTTGTTTTTTACATTCTTTTTTAGAATGTTTCAATGTTGACACATGTTTTGTTTCCGGAACTAAACATGTATTATGCACTCATAATGGTATCAAATTATACCAACAAATATTACTTTTATCGCTACGATCTGAATATTGGACGTCAATATTGCACGTATTAGGTGTTTTTTTTTCCAAATTGATATTGCTTCCTGAAATCTAATAGCTCTGACAGCGAACATATATCACTGAGATTTAGAGACTGGATATTAAAACTACCGGTTAATCACCTTTGTTACGTTCGAGATCGAGGGATATAAGTTGCTGTATTTCTCATGGAAAATCAACGGAATTAATCACATTTAAAGTTTTGTTTTGTTCGAACATTGTTAAGGAATTAACCTTTCAGCAGCAACAAAGCTGTTACTGCCACAGGTTATACTGCATCAATCATTCAAAATTCTTTCGCTATTGTTATTCGTTTAGCATAACCTTTTCAAATCCTTTTAAATTTTGGGTTGTCTTTTCTTTTTATAGGTATAAAGCAAATGCGAATAAATAACCACTTTAAAGACGATCGCGGCAGTTTCACCATTTTTTTAAACTTCAATGAAAATTTTATGAAATTGTATGTGTTGTTATTTAATAACCTATTATGCAAACAAATGAAAAAAGTAGGGTCACTAGACACGAAAAAATCTTAATGTGTATTTTCTCAGTATACCAACGTCCTTGGCGGGCGTGACCACTGTTTCATGTGCGATATCATAAAATCTAAAACTCTATGGAAGTTAACTCAATTCAGATAACTTTTTTTTTATTCCTTTTTTTTATATATATTTTTTTAAATTTCTCTTTGCTTCACTTCCTGACCATTTGTATAAGCTAATTGTAACCCAGTTTGAAATGTTATTTTTTGTTAATAAACTATATGTATATACAGTAACTGCTCTGCAATAATATATTGTTTCACAGCTAAAAACTGTAAAAGAGTTTTTAACTGAGAAATAATATACTATTGCAGAGCAGTTCTAATTACACAGCACTGTAAGAATAAGTTTCTTTCTCAACTATATATATATATTTTTTAATTACACAGCACTGTAAAAACGATTAAGAAAGTTCATGATAATGAACGACACGACTTGCTTGAATACAGACAGAAGGCAATGAATAAAAACAGAGTTCCTCTCGTCCTGACTTCCCTGACGAACGCCAGATTGTTGACAAACATTGGCCAACCATGGAGTCTTCACGAAAGCTCAGCAAAATATTCCCGGAAAAGCCTGTGTTTGCCTATCGTAGGCCTAAATCACTTCGTGGCATACTTATAAAAAGCTGAAGGAAAGAGGTGCTGCCACTCCTCCTACAGGCTTGATTTGCCCGTGCAGGACCCCGAGATGCCAGGTCAATTTCTGTGTTTAAGAGCAACGTAGGTGCATGCTCATTTGTAAACGGCTCATACAACTGCAAAACCAGTAATGCCATCTACCTGATGACTTGTAGGGTATGTGACAAACACTATGTAAGTGAGACAAAGCTGCAAGTAAGCCGCCGAATGAGTCTGCACAGATCTGACTGGAAGACTCGCAGATTCATCAGGGCACCAGTTCCTGAATATTTCAGCGAAGACCAGCACTCTTAGACATTGACCTATGTGTCAGCGAGTCATATCAGCGATGGTCTGATAAAGAAAGGAAGAGTCGTGAAACCTACTAGGCTGAATACACTTCGGCCCCACAGAATTAACAAGGCGGGTTAGTGTAATCCAGATAAGGCAATTTGCAACTTCAGTTTAGTGCCACATTTCCAACAGTGTTAACAATAATGTGTTAGTGTCGGCGATGACAATTTAAATTTCTACGCCCACATTAGCAAAACTGTTAATCTTCAATTTAGTCCAACACTTTTACAGTGTTAACAACAATGTATTAGTGTCTATAATAATCAGCCCTAAAACATAGGTTACCAGGCTGATTTGCTTTTGATAAAGTGAAATCTACACTATTGTGTCATCTTACAATGCTAAATCTAAACAATGAACTTGTCTAATATTTTGTTTTGTATTTTTATTCATATTAAACTATATTTGTATTATAAATAATCCATTGTTTTTTTAAGGATATAAAGATCATTTTTACATTTTAAGTAATGGTAAATCCGAGAAGCGCTACACTACTTAACCGTGCTCGCGTAATAAGTACAAGTAGTACTTTTAATCGAAACTGCCGTGATCGTCTTTAAATTCACAAATTCTATGTAGGGTTTACAATAATTCATTTTTCATGTCATGCGCTATCCTGGGAATTTTCGCAATAACGTTCGGTGTCATTACAATTGATGATATTTCTGACAAACGGAATTCCCTGTTCAAAAGCCATGCGCCAAATCGGACTTTCCATGCGACCTGCCTATCAGAACTCCTCGGATAATTCCGTCTGCATCATACCTGGGATGTATCTTGTGGAAAGGTATGCAAAGGCATAATTAAGCTCAAAATCGCAACATTTTGATTTTGGCAAGTCAAACGACCTTTATACTGCGATATTGGGTCTCCTCTAACATATTTCCTACACTACTATAAATACGAGAAACACAAAAACAAACTTGAAATCAAATATTTATCAGACATCATTGTTGACATTCTGAACGCTGTCGAAACAAACCAGATCCCATCATCTCTTAGGGTGTATTTGTTTCGCTGCATTTGTGTTATTTGTAGACATACTATTCGCGCATGCGTATTATTGTCGCATTTACTAGCGTAAACAAACAGAAAAACGTCCTTGTTGATAAAAATGGATGCCACAGTCGTTTTGTTTTTGCCGTATCAAGATGAATAGTCGGGTGATATGGATGCAGACGAAAAACTACAACTAAAAAACCTGGCGCAGTATTAAATATCATCTGATTTTATAAAAACACGATCAACATCTGCAAAGCTGGATAATCTTTAGAAAATTTGTGAAAGAATACCCTCTGTCGCTGGACTGACTGCCACTTACCGCCATCTTTGAGTCATCACGTGGTTGGATATTCTCGCTCACTCCCCGGAAAGTGGAGAGTGAGATATTGACCTCTTGACCTCACATTCGTGTAAAGTTCCCTGTGTTAGTTTCGCTGATTTGACTCGACTCAACACTCGTGTTTGCGAAACAAACACACTCTTAGTGGCAAGTGTTGCCATTTGATTTTCATGTGATTGCAAAAACAAATCCCAATGGCGGCTTACTTGATAAATCTGAGGTATGTTAGAAATAGTCGAGGGTGTTCCGAATTGCGACCTACATTAACGTAAGCTTTATTGGATAGACTTAACTAATGTTTTCGTCCTAAATACTAACAATCTTCCTTTAATATATATCAATTAATGAATCGAAAACGACGTGACGAGGTCAATGTGTGAACATGGAAGGATTAATTGCTTTACGCGGTACCATAAAACTTTTCTCGAGAAAAAAGCGAAGCAACCTCGGCATTTGTATTCAGACTTTACCTATCGTTTTGCCCACGAATATTGTTTTTGATTGCTTCAAAAAAGAAAATGCGGTAATATTTTTTCATTTAGTTTTTATTTCATTTCTAGTGCAGTAAATCCCACGAACAACTTATGAACTTGTTGTGGCCTTATATAAAAGGTTGTCCCTATTGAAAATTACTAGATTTGTATTCTCTAAGATTTTATCAAGATAAGAAATAAATAAAACACCTAAGAATTTTCCTTAGATTTTCAGCGGGGTCCTGATTTGGCCAAAATGCTAGATCTCAATGAAACTTGGCATGTAATACGTTATACTTTGCTTTGTTTGATTCATTAATAATACAATTCCACAAACATATTTTGGAATTATCGAAAATCTAAGGAAAAAATATGAAATACAATTTGATTTTTCAAACATATTTTGAAGGTATTTCGAAATATTTAAATATGTTACGGAAAATGCTTTCTCACCATACTTTCTCAAAGTATGTTTATGGTATGCACAACATGCCTGACAAGTTAAGTAGAAATTGAAGTCCGGGAACAGGTCAAATACCTAAACAAGATCCTGGGTAGCGTTTTACTAACGATGCGTAAGTTTTCGCGTAAGTATCTTCGTAACTTTACGCTAACATTCGAACTTACGCAAATCGTAAAACAGATTTACTAAACTTGCGTAACTTGGGGGATTTGCGTACGTAAATTTAGCTTTCGCTATTGTAGCCCCTCTGTACCTTCAGTAGTAGAGTCTCGATTGAGTGCACTAAACTGACAGTATAAAAAATTTTTGAACTCAGATTTTCGTTGTTGAGCGGAGATTTAAATTGATTTACAGTCTTGGCTGAAACAGTTTCCCCACTGAGGAAATTCTAGTACATAACTGATCGTTGACTAAACGAAAAGAGTCTCAGATTGTGTTTGCTTTTCTTCTTGTTAAATTTGAGATGGTGACCACGTAGGTCTCCAGACAAAATAGAAAATAGATGATCCCATTTGAGCTCATCATGGCCTTATACAGATTTGTAAATTTGAATCATATCCGCACTGTCTCGTCTGTGTTTTAGATTTGGAATTCTTAAGGATAACAGTCTTTGCTCATATGTCAAGTCCGATATTTAGGAAACTAGTTTAGTGGCGCGTCTCTGAACATCCTC
>JAULCC010188885.1:0-13034 GCA_032358795.1 Nuttallia obscurata | reverse complement strand
GTAATGTTATTCTCCAAGTTAATGTTAAAACCTAACGCCATAAAATTAGCAAGAACATGTAATACTTCATAGTTAGTTTGATTGTTTACTCCATGTAACATTAGATATCAACCCAATAATGTGTAAGCTAATGTATAAAACAAACTGGATGGGTGTTCCGTAGAAACCCTTGTGTCGCCCACTTACCCCTTGTCATAATAAACAAATTGGACGGACGGACAAATAGTAACACATATTTTATTAATTCTAACAAAACTAACGTTCGTGAATTTTGAATTTAACGGAAAACATGTGATGCAATGATGCTACACAACAAAAGCAGTTTTCTCGTCTGTGTGTATTGATATCTTAACAAGTTAATGTACCTCTCTCTCTATCTCTCCCTCTCTCTCTCTCTCTGTTTCATTTTTAATCTTTTTTCCTCTGTTCCTAGTAACACTATGTGCATAAAATAACCCCATCCAATTATCTGTCAGTGGTTTATACTGCATGCATACGGTTGAGACTTTTAGATAGGCAAATGGTATATTCTATGTATGCTTGACTTTTTAATGGTGTAATTGTATGTATTTTTTCTTATAATGTGCAATGTGTTATTTATGTCCATCGGATTTAAAATAACAATCCGTTACTTTGTCATAAACTATTTAGGGAGAAGTACTTTGTAATGTTGCCATGCCATTTCACAAGCAATGGTGCGGGAATGATTTACTACTATTGTTGAAATCGTAAATGAATTTGCAATTTAAACGCATCGCTAGCTATCGTTGCTAACTTGCTTGAATTCTAGAATCAAACAATCTTCTAAGTACATGTATCTGTTAATTATTTAAAGACCATGACAAAATAATTCTACCGTTTGGAGACACAGGCCTACACATTTTAGGCATGGCCACTCAGCTATGCATTTTTCATTTATTTGAACTCATTTTTAATGTATCTGAGTTGAATCTGAACTGATACGTTGAAATGATAAATGTTGGCTGTTATTCCACAAGGGAGTGCATATTTATTCGAATGAGGTTAATGTACTTTTGATGCTGTCAATAGTTTTTTGTTTATTATTTCGTCACTGAGGTTTTGCAATTCTGAATCAGTTCATCGAAACAATGAGTTCTTAATGGTATCTCTGTTTTGAGTGGATAGGTTTGAAACACTGTTTTTAATCACTGAGATTTCTGCTATCTTCTTGAGTACATAGTAATTGTATTGTTCAGTCCTGACTGTGCGTTTCTGTTTCATTGGTTTTGGATAGAGCTCAATATGGATAGCTGGTACATGTCCTTCCAGCATCTTGTATAGGAAATTTTTTCTTGTGATGGCGTTAGTTTTAGGTTCATTATCATGGCTAGGACGTTTAGTCCTTTGTGATGAAACGTGGAGAGGGTCGCTGTATCCGTTCTAGTTTGTCAAAGACGCCTTGATGATGTGGATCCCAGATTATACACCCGTATTCTAATTTGGAGAGAAACAATCATAGGTAGGTTGCTGTTTTCGGCAACTAAAAGGACAAAGTTTGAGATGTCTTTCATGAGCAGAATTTGCGCCTTAGTCAGTAGTCTTTGAGGTGTGGGTTTCTGTTTTAAGTCCACATAAATTCATGCTCTAGTTACGTGCCCACTTTTGTAAGATTATAAGGTCGTTTTGGAAAATTCATGATTTTTAAAAGTGCTCATGGCTCTATATAGTAGGAAATCATCTGCAAACATCCACATGTCAGATTTGACAATTCTGGTAGATCTTTGAAGTGATAGAGAAAAAACAAGGAAGTTCGATATGAACCCTTATTGTTGTATTAGCCGGAAGTGTAAGTAAGATTTCTGGTGCGCATTAAGGAGTTATATAACCTGAACTCTGCTAAGTTTAACTCTTAGATATCGTTTTACTATCTTTTTCCTCAATATTTCAAACCTAGGAAATGCATGTATGAAATGGAAGTCAAGGTCGACCTCTCTACTATCTCATAACTGGTACAATCTCCGTTTCCTTTCACTCCTCTCTCCCAAATCTTCTAGAATGGATGCTTAATGTTTGGGCAGAATTTCTTAAGTTTGATAAATGTTTTCGTAAACTGTTTAAATTTGTAATATTTAGATATTTTATATCACTATAATTTTCTATTCTTTAACACAAATACAATTCCGTAGACTAGAAATATGGTAATTCCACCAAAATTTGCCTATAATATGTAGTTTTATCAGAAGGTCATATGTGAACTCATTTAACTTCCACTTTTTGTTATATTTTGCTTTTTTAACTTTTGATGTAAACTTCATCTTGGGCTTTATAAATATCACCCTTAGATGTTAACTAGACATCAGTTGATTGATACCTTCCCTAATATTCAAAAATGTGCCAGAAATGCTATTTCAGTCAAGTTTATCAGAACTAGAAGTTCACTGTCTTGCATTGTCACACAACATCAAATATGCAAATTATTATCCTGTACTTTTGTGTAGTACGCCATAGTATTTTGCTAACTGTATACACTGTTAATTAAACGCATTAATTGCACCATCAACATGTGATAAACAGAGACATGCATGTGCATATTACAGTGCTGGTTAAATTAAAATAACGTATATATAGGTACATATGTCTTTATTATAATTATGCTTTACAAACAGATATTTGATTATTTTATGAAAACAAGAAAAGTCTCGAGATTATGTTTCAGTATCATTTCACTATCTATGTACACACATAGCTGCGCATTTCAATGTCTGGAACGAAAAGAAACGTGGATTATTTTTATCCTACTCACCTAAGAACACATAAAGGCATATCTTTTAATGTAAGCCAACCTGCGCGTTTATCGTTTTTTTTATTATCCCTTAATGTTCGAAACAACAATAGAATAACTATAAATACATTAAAAAAGACAGGAGCATTTTTTATCAAAGGTTTGTTATTTCAAAGTTCATTGCATATACGGCAAAAGTATCAATATTTGGTAAAATCGCTCCTAAGATATATATGATAAAACATTTATACATTACACATATAACACGCTAAAACGCTTTGTTTATGACTAGCAACTTTACGGTTTTTGTTTATATGTCTGTCTGTAAAGTGACTAATCAATAAAGAACGTATTCTTAAAACGAATTCTAACATCTTATGTTAATACATCATATGGTTATATAGGGTTACTGAAACAAAAATGGATTATTAAGTGTAATCGTATAATGTTGTTTATACTGTTTACATTATCTTCACATACATTATGTAAACGAACTATAAACACACCTGGCCTAAGCAGAATTTGTTGATACTTAATAAATCCGTCATGTCTCGTTGCTCTGAGGTTGTTGGAAAGGTATCTAGAACCAAAAGGGGCTGAATGAGACGCTAGAGCTTTTTCGTGTTAAGCATGGAGCCAAAAGTTCACATGCTACACATTTAACATAAAGAGCTAAAATGATCATCAGAAGGCTATGGGGCTAAAAGCTCATACATTTAAATGATAAGCTAGATATTTTGTCTGTATTTATAAGCTCACAAGCTACACATTTGAGAAAAGAGCTTTATATGTTTTGACTTTAAAAATATTGTATTGTCATCTTTTTTCACAATACAACATATGCAAATAGGTCGGGTCACAAGTGCTACCAACATTAGTTACGACCCTTCCATTTAAACATATAAATAGAAAAAGCACAACTAATTAAAACGCAAATGTTTTACAAGTTGTACGTAATGTTTGTTTCTTTCTTTCTGGTTTGAAGGATATACTTATAGTTACAAATATCTGATGAACTTACAACTATACAAAATAAGCTATTGGGTAACGAAAAACGTTCCATGTTTTAATTAAAGTTTGAATTGCAACCGAAATGCGCTATTGTTCCTGTTAAGTTAATGTATGATTTCCGAAAAGAAGAGTGTCCATATACAAAGGATGCATTATAAAAGTTGAATGAAATAACTCCAGCCTTTGAAAAAGTGACAATCAAATAAAAACAATTAAGCATCCTCTAACTCTGAACCACACGCACAAGTTGGATTTTCACGACGATGATTAATGAATAATTCAGAATAAAGGTTACTGCACTTGTTACGTATTCTAGCATGACTAACAGAAAAATGTCTTTGCTCAATTTTGTAGTAGTCTGGCACTATTGAACATGTGAATAATGTGAATAATGAGACAATTATACTTTTAAAGACAATAAAAGAAGATGAATTTTGCATATCCTCTGATAAAATGTTCAATAAATTTACTGATGGAATAAAACATTAGAAAATACTGATGTCCTAACAAGACCTTTATTTAAACTTTGTGCATTTCTTAATTTATATGAAGTTATATTCCCAACAGTTGGGGTAATATGTCATTGAGGTACTTTGAAGTTAGATTGTTTTCATTTTATATATAGTTATTAATTCATGCTTAGATCTTCTGTCTGCTTGTGAAAGCCAACCTTTTTCTTTAATTAATTTATTAAAGGACACGGAACAAGGTAGCTCTGTCACTTTTCGCGCCGCTTCATATTGTATACGTTCAAGCCTTGTCTTCTCGTAGTTTGCAGATCCGTCTCATTCTACGGAAGGCGTACCCAAGAAGTGGAAGCATGAACGAGATATAAATCTGATTAAGTGTCTTTATACTTAGTTTGAAATGTAATAATCTCATTGAACCTAGAATGTTTAGGCATTTTTTATATGTTCATGCCGTTAACCATTTCTATAATTTAAGCGATATGGAGTTACAGGGGATACAGTTTTATCTGACGAGAAACATCTCCACGTTTATGTGATAAAACGTATTATCAAACATCACATAATATTTGTAGTGTGGCAGTTATGGCCTCTGTTGCAACGGGGAAAAGCTTTATGGTAAATTAATAGCTTACATAAAGGACCTAGTTGCGAGTCTCTACATCACATCAACCTGTATTCCCCCGTAAATACCATAATTCCTAAGGACACACATTTTCATCAGCCACCATTGGCCGGTGTCCCGCCATACGGTCGTCCTTAAGACACTCCCCAAACAACAAAAAAGCAGATGCTTATGGTTGGCGAATAAACTACCAAATCAAAAGTTTATATCTATGGTTATTACAAAATTAACCATTTCAATATCTAATAACCTATGGTTGGTACAAAAAGTACCATCTCAATATCTTATTCCTATAGTTGATACAACACGTACCATCTCAATATCTGATACCTATGGTTGGTACAACACGTACCATCCCAATAGCTGATGCCTATGGTTGGTAAAACACGTACAATCTCAATATCTGATACCTATGGTTGGAACAACACGTGCCATCTCAATATCTGATACCTATGGTTGGTACAACACGTACGATCTCAATATCTGATACCTATGGTTGGTACAACACGTACTATCTCAATATCTGATACCTATGGTTGGAACAACACATACCATTTCTATATCTGATACCTATATTTCGTACAACACGTACCATCTCAATATCTGATGCCTATGGTTGGTACAACACATACCATCTCAAAATCTAATACTTATAGTTGGTTCAACACATACAATTTCAATAACTGATGCCTTTGGTTGGTACAAAATATACCATTTCATTATCTTTTAAAAGTTTCGACTTTTCTGATAAAAATGTGTAAAGGTAGGCATACTACCGATCTATAAAAAGCTGCAACCCTGGATTATCTATATGCTTATGCATATGTGTTGTAAAAAATTAAAGTTTATAGATAGTCACTAAAAGTGACTGCTCTAGGAACGGGTTCACTATATTGGGGCAGCATTGAGGGAATGTCAGTCTGGCATTATATTTAAAGTGTAGATTTGAAACTGAGTTTTACATTAGAAGTGTAAACTGTATACAGTGTCGGATTGTATACTTGTCATGTATGTTTCGTAAAACACGTCTTTGTATGCATCAGTGTATACTTAAATTATTAGTATAGTTTGAAGAGCTAGATATCAGATTTAGTTACATTCATAAGAAATAAAGACTAGTTTGTGTATGACTTTAGAAGTTAACATTAGCTGTTGAATATTAATTATTGCGAATAGAAGTAAAAGACGTTAATAAACATGGAAGAGACATATCCCCAAGATATAACTGGAGATATCGATTACAGTCAAGATGATATCAATTACTTTTCTCTATCAGTCACAAAAATCTGGCAAATATGATATCAAATTGAAAGAATCAGACACGGTGCCAACTGACCATAATACCAGAGCATACACTGATCCAAATAATAATTCATTTGGAATACCAACACCCGTAAGAGAAACAGAAGGTTACGCTCTGGGTATGGGAAGCAGGTCACCTTTAATCCTAATATGTGACAGCACTACAACTTTGACAGGGTAAACCCTGCGACAAGTTCTCATCAATTTGATATTAATCCGCAACATTTAAACACAAGTTTTCAACATGAGCCTGTATATGCCAAACAATTTAATCCAACTCACAATCTGACACTATCTGCTATTGTCACTCTTCCACCAATTATGCCACTATTTCCAGGAAATGTAGCCTCATCAACTCCTCTGCCTACATTCAAAACGCTTTTACAAAACGGTAGTTTTTTTATTTCCCCTAATGACTATCAACAGGATTTCATCTCTTCCCCCTTTTTTCAGGAAAAGATAATACAAATGTATTTTGATGTATTTTGATGTCTGGAAACTTGATGTTTTATGTTTGTTGAAAGAGGGTGTTTATTCCCAACACTCAAAATAAGAAGCCATTGGTCGTTCTTTACGTGGGAATGCAAGAAAGGTATTAAGTAAGTATTACTAAGGAGAAATGGCCAACGCCTAAGATATCATTAAGGAGTTAGAGGGCATTTATAGAAATGTCTCCTCCACGGAGAAGTAAAAGAAGTATTTTATAGTGCCAAAAAAGGGATAATGAGTCACTTGCCGATTATAAAAATAGGTTAGAACAATTGTTATGTAAAGCCAACTTACATATTGATGAAAAGCAGAAGAATGCTATGCTTTGTAGCAAGCTATGATCAGGCTTACATTATAATTATTTAAAAAAACATCACAAGAGGTTTATGAATCAGTAAAAGACTTAAGCCAGCTTAGACGTGAGTTAAAAATAGTAGAGCAAGAGATGTTTAAATGTACTTCCTCCGACTGAAGTTAATAGTACTGTTAATACTGCTACTGCAGAGGTCATCAGCTGTATGTCACAAGTTGAGTGTAAGCTTTTAAAGCAGTAAGAAGGGTTGACTACTGAGATAGCATGACACAGTGGACGTTTGAGTAAGTTGAAGAATGACCAAAAGAGTCAGCATATAGATATAGATACTCAAAAGAATGAATATCAAAATAGAAACCGTGAAGCAGATACCCAACAATATCTTATCAAAATAGAAATAGAAATACTCAGGCCCAAAGTGATTTCTTTTAGAAAAGACAAAGAGATAGACATCATGAATATCACGATAGAAATAGAGGTAGACATCATGAATATCAAGATAGAAATAGGGGTGTCAGAGTGGCACATGTAAACCTAGAAATGGTGACAACAACAGCAGATGGAAAGATAACCAAAAAGGTAATGAAAAAGATGAAAGTCAAAAGTCTTTAAACCAGAAGGGGCCTCCTCAGGTGAGGTCAATAGGAGGCCAAAACAAAAGTAAAGATCCAGACATTGTACCTTTAGTTGGTAATACCAAAGAAACCCATGTTAGAATTAATGGTCAGCTATGTAAAGCATTACTTGACTCAGGGTCAATGATTGCTGCCATATGACAATTCTGTTACATGAATCTGGATCCTAGACCCAAGATAGATAATTTTATACACTTTCATTTAGAGATAAAAGGTACCGATGGAGCAAGTGTTCCATACATAGGCTATGCTGTCTTAGATATGAATAAACCTTTGTCGGACTTACCAGCAATGGTATTCCGTGACACAAACTATTCAGTTTCTGTACCTGTTATCATTGGAACAAATGTTCTTAACATCTTAGATCTTCACACAGTAATGCCAATTTGCCTGAAGTGTGACAAAAAGCCTTTGATGTTCTATCATGCTCTCATTCTGTTCCTGTTAAATCACAAGAAAGTCACTGTTCAACTTTTCAGCACACAGACTGTGACTTGAATGGTCCCCAATGTTGGAAACACGACAGTTGAAGTCACAGAGTCTTATCAAATCTCGACTTTGTTGGCCTGATATGGATTACTTCAAAGAGAATTGAGTAAGTCAGTACCCCAGATGCATTCGAAGGAAACATGGTAAAGTCCGTGCCACAAGACACATTCCTCTTGAATGCAGTTATCCTTTAGAACTTGTGTGTATGGATTTCCTCACACTAGAGATGTCATCTGGTGGTTAACATCATAGTGATAACGGATCACTTAACTCGCTATGCTCAAACTGAAACCAAACTGCTCAGACTACAGCTCTTAATGTTTGGCAGACACCCTCGTCTTGCTCTCGATGCCTTTTTAGAAATTGAACCAGACCGTAGTCCTGGATGTAGAGACAAATAGAATTACGTGACCTCTTTTCGAAAGAGACTAGATTTTGCATATGAAACAGCAGGTCGAGAAGCCAAGGGAAAAGATCGGAAACACAAGCGGTACTATGACAGAAAAGTCCGCAATGATAAATTAGAATCTGGTGACCGCGTTCTAATTCGCAGAGTTGGATTAAAAGGAAAGAACAAGTTGGCTGATAGATAGGACAAAGACATCAACATAGTAGTAGATAAGCCAAACTTGGACATACTTGTATACAAAGTGAAGAAAGAGTATGGTAAAGGTGATATGAAGACTTTTCATAGAAACCTTCTGTTACCCTTCATGGGATTACCACTTAGGGTACCTAACAGGTCCAATGAAGGAATTATACTCTCACTAGAGGATGATAGGTCAAAAGAAAGGAGTTTGGAAATTGGTAAACCGAAAGGTCTAGTTCCAAAAGATTTGCCTCCTTGTGATATTTTTAACTCTGATCTTGACTAGATTAGTGATAAGTTTAAAGCAGTAATTTCTTAGAAATTTAATTTATATGCTAAGTTTAATAATTAAGTTTAAGGCTGCTCTTGTATACTGGATCTGTTTTGCAAGACTGTACATATTAGTTCTAGTTTTACATTAACTTGTAAACGATGGTTTAAAATGTCGGAACGCCATTTCCCGAAGAAGGGAGAGAATGTCACGGGGTCAGAGCAGCTGTTTACATATATATCCTATACTATATATCCTATATTATATATCCTATATATCATATTCATTTCATTTCATCTTATTATCGTCGCATAAATCGGTCACTTCAGTAGCACACATTGCCTTCCGTAGCTACAAAATTCACAACTGACCTGTTAGAACCAGTTTTTATTTTAAAACATATCGCGGGTTCTCGCGATAGCGCATGTGCACTGCACTTAAATAGATTCGCTGTCGCCGTCGTTTCTTGTCTCTTGTTAAAATATTCTAGTGATTTGCCATGTTCATTTAAGGTAATTTATGTGGCAATTGTTTGAAGCTAGACATGTTAACTTCATTGTTACATTCATATGTAATCATGTTTTCATACTTTTTATTTGCATAATCATATTTCTGTCAAATGTGCACTTCACTCAAATAGATTCGTTGTGGTTGACGCCGTCGTTTCTTGTTTCTTGTTGAAATATTATAGTGCTGTGCCTTGTGTATTACAGGCACTGGGCTCTACGCCAAACCCCAAATGTAGAATCCGACGGGCGAGAATCTGTAAAGAATCAGCCCGACGTGTAAATGGATGCATACATCCGGTCTATAAAAAGCTTAAACCCTTGATTATCGATATACTTATGCATATGTGCTGTAGAAAATTAAAGTGTATAGATCTACCCATTATCTATTTACCTTTGAATACTTAAACAGATTTTGTTGATTTTTTATATAAATTTCTGATAAATAAATGTTTCCATGACATTATATTTTTGGCAAAAATAGTATGTTGTATAGTTTGAAATGGTCAAATACCCGTTTAGATATGTATATATGAATTGTTCGTTTTTCTAAATTATTTCATAACATACTATGCAATTCTACTGATAACCTTTTTTCTCAATATTAACGATGTTTACTTATAAACATATTCACAATAATAACATGGGCCAATCTCTCAGAAACAAAAGAAAGGGTTGCAGTTCCCAACAAGTAGAACATATGTAATCAGTTACAGACAGAATTTAATAACATCCAAGTAAATTTAACCGTTTTAGATTAGGTTTGTTTTCATAAACGAGAACTTTTAAAGCAATCGCTTTCTTTTTTTCAACTGAATATAACAATTGTTGTGATAAATGGATAACTTTGCATAGGCCTAGATATGCGGCTATGATTTGCGGCCGTGTTTTGTATTGAATTTTATTGGTTTTGTGACTGCAAGGAACGACAATACTGTTGTGGAGATTGACACACACTGAGGCTTCTGTGCAAGATATCTCCCTTGCTCAACATTTGGACAAAGTTGCGTAACACAACCCCTCAAAACTCAAGCAGTATGCATTCGAGTACCTTTCTTAATCAAATTGAGGTAAGAAAGCTAACAGCAGACATTTCTATATTTTTAATGATCTAATCACATCGAGTTATGTGAAAAGGCTTAACATATACATAAAAAAGTCTGTAACGAAAATACTTGCGTACTTTGACTACGCCTACAACATGTACTATTATGTCAGCGAATGACTGACATTGCATGTCTCCTTTTTCTTTCAAACATGCTGATCATGCTCTTAATTCCTAAGGTTTTTAAAAGTATTATCCACCTTCATGAACAAAGATTCGGGAAGTTTCTTTCCCTCCATGTTCTTACTTCTGTATTTCATAGCAGCTAACTGTTTTATATATAATAAAATATATTTTTATATATTTTATATAAACATTATATTAAGTTTACAACAGGAAACAGAACATCTGTGTTTTAATTTACATCGTTTCAATGATATATAATGTTATAAAATGTATATATAATGTCCCCATTGCGTTCAGGAGGTTGCGGGTTCAAGTCCCGAAGGGGGACTTTCTCCTGACCTTCATTTGTTGACACCGTGTACTGGCTCTACCCAGGAAACGGACTGGAAAGTGTTTCTACAAGCCATAGGCTTTTAACATAATCGAGCTCAAATAAAGAAGTTAAAACTACCTAACTAAACTAAAATAACGGCATATGCAACGTCAGCAGATAGTACCTTGTTATTCAGTTGAGCACGTTTATCAATCGGTTTCAAGTTATGTTTATGTAACTACGAACATGTAATATTTATGTCACTTCTTTATGTCACTCCAGAGGCCAGTTTATGTGATAAATGATAATATGAACTAGGCAAAGCCAAAGAGTGTGAGAAAGAGTCTACTTTATATAAATAATAAAACGTTTACGAATATTAGATACTCTATTATAATGACGCCGTACTGTTGTAATTAAGAGAATGTCTGTGCTTTTGAAATGAAGCGAAGTTTTGCTCTGTTAGAGTATCTTTAACTATATCAAAAATCGTCAATGGTATTTGGAGTAAGCACCGCTTAAAATGACGTCATGTTTGCCAGAATTGAGATTATGTATACGTTTTCAACAGAATTATTTTAACACTTATCTTGAATTTTCTATATATATACGTCGAGATTTGAATGCGAAACTTGTATACCTTATAATTTATAGCAGTATGCAGAAGAAATTAGTTTTGGCCTTCACCCTCGACCATTATTTATATCAATGTAACGTGTCATTTTCGGATTTATACTCTTGTCAATCTTTTACGTCTATGTAACATACTAACAGAAGCTCACCCCTAAAGGTACATGTACCTGCTATATTTACAAGCATTTACACAAAAGATAAAGGTGTTTAATAAGTCATAATTCAGGAGCTCCATATGACAAGACTGTAGTATGATAATGTTGAAAATCACTAAATGTGTTTGGTGTTGCTCTCTAGGAATAGTTCGATAATCCCAAAACTGTCCTTAAAACCTTTTCATACAATTCTAATTTGACAATGCATTCAGTTGTCCTTTCAAGTATATTTCAAATAAGCTATATTGTGTTCAAGATATTATAATGTTTATTCATATTTTGTTAGTTACTTAGCAATTTAATTAAAGGTGTCACAGGGTAACAAGTCCGCACGTTTTCTGCAAATTATGATTTGATATTAATACTGCTACAAATTTTAATTTATTTTTACATTCTTGTAAATGCCAATCTCCATAAAGTCTTTTTTAAAGCTACCGCACTCCAAATATGGCCTAGGATATATTATATCTGAAAACTGATGCTAATAATGAGATATATATTAAGGAAACATGATAAACTATGATGTGATATTTGTGGTAAGAATTACAAATTTAACAAAATATATTAGTAATTTTATCTCTAAAACTTACCCCGTAAGTCACGGTGTAGACGTTTTGAGCGTGGTTTCAGTGACTTTATGTGAAACATTCTCAATAAATGTAAAGAGTTTCAACCTGGGTTTCATGTTATTTTCATTTCTACAAACTTTGGCAGATGTTTTAAAACTAAATTCTGATTTTTTAACCGTCGCTTTAAAATGAAACGGCAATACCACGTTGATTTTTCATTTCAAATCAAACGTAATCATGATCTAGAAAGTCTGTGAAAATATTTGACAAAAAATTGATTTGTAAATGAAGGTCAATACAAATGACATTTTAGAATAGGAAAAGAAATTTTGGTCGACCCTCAACGTTTTGTTGATGGTACTTTTTTACCGCCCGTCTAATACCAGCGTTACAAAGTTCACACGTGATCAGGTCGAATTTGATAACGCTTCTGTTCTTCTGCGTGTGAGGCTGTCAGTAGTCAATCATATTTAAAGCGAAGAAGGACAATAAGTTTGAAAGTGCCCGCGGATTTCAATAGTGACCCGTAACTATTGATACCAGAATCGACCGAGGAGTGCCGAGTGCTCTGTTTCTATGATGGAGTTACGGAATGTTACGTAATCGGCCTAGTTGTGACGAATGCTCCTTTACACAGAAAAACAAAAAATGTCATGTGTGCGAGAGAATTTTAAATAAAACTTGCTTGTCTAA
>JAULCC010188774.1:0-13034 GCA_032358795.1 Nuttallia obscurata | reverse complement strand
TTTCCTGTTAGGTACACCGTTTAATTGCACTGAAGACATGCAATACATTGATATTTCACATTATTTGTATCTATATGATGTGTAATTATTATTGTTTGCGTGTTTGTGTATGGGCCGGAGGCCTTATTATGCAACAATAAAGATAAAGATACATTGACAAAAATACATGTAACAATGTCCTTGAGTGATATATTATTATTGTGTCTGTCCTGTTCTCTTAATACATTAAATATACATCGAGGCATTTTAGTAACTGCAATAGCTTGTCTCAAGCAACCGTAAAGAATTATCTAGCTTCTCGCGCTAATTTATATTCGTTTTGGTATACATACATTACGATGTTTTTCTGGTTAACACTATAAATTCATGTAGTTCATTGTATCAAAGGCCTATTTATAATCTCCCTTTGGAACTTATTTACAGAGATCAAAATTATTTAGTTAAATAAATAGCAAATCCTAAATGCTCAAGGTATACTTAAATAGATTTAAAGTATTGATATGATACGCGCGTACGGTATTAATTTCTCTTCTGTTTAAATGTATTAACATAAGGCTGTCTACGCCACAGTTTGGAATATTTAATTGTATTTAGATAAGCTATTAGTTGGATATCGTGTGTTTAAAAACTTCCAATTACCAGTCAATATATAGAGGATATTACATGAGTGTTTTAATATATTGAATAAACACTAATGTAATATCCTATTTATCAAATAAAGAGGGATTTTAATAAAAATTATACAACTATACACACTAGACAAAACGTCCCCCGTATATGTTTCGCCGTTTAAATCGGGACTTAGAACGCGACGTCATAACAACGCCATCAGATGGTATCTCTTTAGGCCATCGAACGTAAGTATCAACCGGTTTCAATTTATATTTATGTATTTTGTTTTCATGGCGTCATGTGCATTTGCATATTATATGCACGATAGTGCCATGCGATATTTACGGCACGCCAATATCTGTACGCTTATGGGATAAATCTTCTTTAATAACACCAATAGATGAAGAGTTATATAATACAAATATGACCTATTATTTATTAACAAGAAATAATTCTTTAAATATCATGTGCACACACTCATTCGCGCATTTACGATAGATATAAACATGCGAACATACAAATCACATATACTACTTATAATAGTATTCATATCAAAATATACATGTACCATCAATGCAACTACATAAGATACATTTCACTCAGGTAATTTACATGCATTACAAACATCAAAAGTCGGAAACATTAACATAAAAGTAATAAATCATAACAGTAAGACAATCGACCCTGGTGTAAATCCTTTTGCGAAACGAAACATAAAGAAGTCACTTACAATGTTAATAGAGTTACATACAATTATTTATGGTAATATAATTACATAACTCACAGTATGGCTATTTCGAGTTTTGGGATGTAGTATATATATATATATATATATATATATATATATCACTATATATCACTTATCATATGAAGGCAAGCTATCACACATATTTTCCAACAAAGTTCTCTGTCATCATCACTTCCAATAAAATTGTATAACCCCCAGCATCGGCGCATCTAACTTGATAAATGATGCATACTCACTGTATTCAAAAGTTTCAGTCGTCAGTCCTATTTTTTACTAATCATATGTCAAATGCAGTGCACGATTCATAAACATAGCTCCACATTTATTACAATTTTGTTAATACTCATGAGAGTAATGATTACCTAAATATCTTAATTACACTCTGGTACTCGGGTAACAAATGTGGTAATTGCTTGCATAACAACCAGTCCTAACCAGTCTATAGATTTACATAACAAGCAGCAGTTTGACCTTTCCTCCGATATTTCATTGACAGGCCGGATGGCCTATCAGACAACGCGAATTTTTACACACCCACATTACCTTTTCTACAATTTTCTGCTGTTAATCGCTCGGGATAAGGTTATTCGCCGTGTAACTCGAAGTGCCAGCGTTGTAGAACTCGCCTCAGATGGTGTGAAAATTGCCTGTTATTCTGAAACAACCTTCGCACGCGATGTTATACGGAAAATCTAATACAAAGACGATTGATCTATCTGATAATATGTTGATTAAAGTTGGTAAATTCATTAACATCCTTTGCTAACAGATTCGTTATCGGCATTATCAAAATTTATTTTCATTGATAAAAATTAGCATCTACTTTTACGAAAGTCAAATAAAGTTACGTCCCTTGAACCCAGATACACATTATTCAATCAGTATACCTCGGCTATTTCTTCAAAATAAAAAAGGTGGCTGACACCGGTTTCAATGTTTAGTTCCGAATTGGCCCCGGGGAGGTTTATGAAAATTAGGCATTTGTGGTTATTAACAGCACAGTTGAGAGCTAAAATAATTTCTATCGTTATATCTTCCTATATATTTTGTTAAAGTAAAGAAAGACTGGAAACCAGTGGGTGACTGTTATCTAGAATGTAATATGGGTATAGGCTAAAATACGAAACTACCCCTTTCTAGAACGAGCAGTGTAAATAGAGACAAAATTTGACGGAGGCCTGAGACATGATAAAATAGCTGTAAATCGACAGGGATACGACATATTTTTTGTTTTGATAGGAAGCCAGGAGACAGGTAGGCATTCTCGTAGAACTATGCACATGTTGATCGGATTTCCCCTAAGATCAGTATAGAATCTTAAAATCTAGTGATGCAAGTTAAAATTGTCGTTTGTTTTCGCGGGGTTGAAACTTGAAAATTGAAGTTTTCCTTGTCAAAGCAGTGATGGTTTTGCAGTTTCTTTTTGGTATATCAGCGACATAGGGACATAGCTATTGTGCAAATCTCTTATTATATTTATCCTGCTACTTTCCAGAATTCGTTCAAATATTTCAACAATTTTATCAGCCAGTTAAATCATTTTCGTAACAATCGAAATAAATCAAATGCGCTGTTATGCTAAAAGAAAAGCCGAGGTGTTCGAGTCGGAGTTTGGCCATCTCGGACATGCGGCCCTGGAAAGGTTTGTGTTTATATATGTAATATGTATACATACACTACCTAGGTTATGTAGTCACATAGCTCTATTACTAGCATCCAATACCCCGGCAAAGGCAGTTTTGCTTTAACCTATAATTTTTTTCTCAGTTTTTTAAATTCAACAGAAAAAAACAGCAACGTTCTGGAAACATTCATGTCAGCAGTATTTTGAAATGAGTGTCATGTAGTTGTATGATTGATAGGTTCGGTAATTTGAAATACTGAATTGCCGTGTATCTGTATCATTGATATCTTATAGTAACTTCAAAGTTAAATTCGGCTGGTCAGGTGACCTTCACTGACTATATAACATGGTCGACAGCAGTAGAAAAAAACAGTTTTCGGGTTAAAATTGTAAAACCGACAGAATAGAAAGATAAACACGGGTGGCAGCATAAATTACGGTTAACACTGACGTCAGTAGAAATTAATGTAAAACGGATGCCAAAAGAAAATATACCATATCTAGAGCGTTTGAACTTTATATTTGACGTGTTTAACACGCCGCCACATTGCAATGCATTATGAGTTTTGAAAAACAATGACGTGTATGTACATTTCGCCTACATTACTATGATGTTAACTGGTGCAATGGAGAGAAACTCTATAAGACTTGCTCTTCCGTTTCAATCCATTACTTATAGGTAATCTTATATGTTGTCCCTTTCTGGAAAAATAATATGTTTAATAAATAATATAATAACTACATTTACCAGATTGATTGAGACATGATTGGCTCAACGCTTTTGGCAAACTCCAGTCTCTTTGTTGTATACACCTCTAGTAATAAAATTTACATTTGTGTTTTAAGCCAGGTAATCAAATGCTTCTGCACTGGCATTAGCTGATATATTAACTAGCAATGGTGCATATGGGGAACCTGGTGAGAGAAACATAGACTTGGCTAATTAGAAAGAAATGTATTAAAGGAAAAGTTATGTGACAATGTCTTTTTAATCAGCATTTATTGAGAACATTTATTGGTTTAATTAGCAAAACAAATGTCAAATAAATATATCGCCTTTTTAATTTGCCACCTTCGTAAAAGATATTGTGGAAGCATGTTAACTTTAATTTGTCACCTTCGTGAAAAAAATATTGCGGAAGCTTGTTAAATTTAATTGTTTTAATTTCCTTTTGTTTTTCTAGACACTCCTTTAATGTTGTCTGCATTTCATTGTCTTTCATTAGAATCTACCATTCTACTAACGCAATATTATGATGATGTTTCTTTTTTTTCAATACAAGCGCTCACTACCCCATTTACGAATATGGATTGGCCTTCAAACGTTGCCAAAGCATCTAGGTTATTCCGCAAAAACACACATCACGGTCTAAACCCGACAAATGATTAACTCGAATAAGAGAATATCGCCGCTTTTCTATACTTTCTCTGATATCTTCAGTTTTAATGAAATCCAAGGCATAATGCGCTATATAACCAAAATAGGTCTCTTTCCCAATGCCATTTTGTTTATTTTATGCATCGCAAATCGAATACAGTACTTCTTAAACCTGTTTTTCGGAAAAGTGACGACGAATCATTTCCGTTTGCAGTTGTTCTATTTCTCACTTTATCGAGTATTATTAACCAGTACAACATCGCTATCTTTTCACTTCAGATGTTGATATTTAAGTGTGTAAGCCAATCTATGCTAGGGTTACTCATATTTATGAGCATTAAGGCGTATTTATCAAAATGTTCGCAGGCGTTAAATATAGTGATAACGTTTTCTTGCAATGAAAACATGTGTTCTAATAATTTAAGCTCCACCCAAATTGGGTGTCAGTTTTACAGCGTTGCGGTTAGAAGGACGATTACTCCTTGGGGTACGTAGGGTTTGCAGTAAGTAATTATAAAACAACTGAAACGGAACTGAAAAACAAAACAAAACTTTAACAAACATATCAGCTTCATGAATTTGTACAGATAGACTTAGAACGTTTTGCTGGTACATTTTTCTTTCATTTAAAATATCCTTATTTATCCAGAAAATCTGTCCGTGTCTAAACCTGTTTCATTCATAATTAATAATTGCTTTGACTCCGTTGGGTAACTTTTCATTGAAACGAACATCGGGGATGCCGTTAAACTTATCATTAAAACCGTTCCTTCGACATATCATTGGTATGGTGAATTACCAACGCTGTATGCGTGACTTTATAGTTATTGGGTAGGCGGTTACGCCCAACCTTTAGTGATGGTGTTTGAACAACGCCTCGAAAATCCGACGCCCTTTTTCGACAATGCAAAAATGAATATGCTGGTGAGAAAGAGTGGAAGTGCATTGTTATTTCGTGAATTGTTTGGTAAAGAAAAAGCTTGAAGTAATTAAGTATGCGTTGTGTGAGTTTGTGTTTATTATTGACGAATTGAGAACAAGAAGAATATCACTATATTTGTGAATGCGGCGAAGATATAATGAAAAATAGTTCGTGAATCGGTGGTTTCTTCCAATCGGTTCTTTTCGGAAAAAAATGGTTTAGTTTAAATTATAATATCATGAATAATAGAAATGATATTTAAACGAAAATCATATTTAAACGAAAATTAAATAATCTAAATTGTTTAAATTAAATTGCTTAAATTAAATTAAATTAAAAATCACAAGGTCGTGCATAACAGTTGCAATGCCGTCCTGGAGGGCCACCTTATGATAAAAATATAAACCAGTTCTTACAATTTCTCCCCAACAGATCATTTACCCACAGAGCAATGCGTTTATTTAACCTGTTATTTGTAATGGAAGAAAGTCGCGACCAGCGCAGAGCAACGGATTTACATTGCATTATGCTAGGACGATTCCAAGCCATTTAACCTGCTACATCCCTATTTGGAGTGTATTTTCCAACTCCTAAAAAGAAACGCATTTCTCTGTTTTGAATGTCATTTATGTAAGAAAAATATTTCTGACCCCAAATTGCGGCACCATAACTTACGAAGGGCCATACTACTGAATCAAACAGACGAGTGTAAACATCTTATGGAACTCCATCAACTGCTTTACATTTACACATAACTAGTCCAAGAGATCGACTTGCACTTTGAGCAACTATTTTTGCAGTTAAATTAAAATCTAAGTGTTTTTATGGAAGTCTACATCGCAGACCCACCTCATGTAATCGGTTCTTTACAGTTTGGGGTGAATACGACGGTAATGATAGCCTACTGTATTGTTAGCAGTTTCAGCGGCAGTAACGTACCGAATACGCAGGTCGGCAAGACGTATAGTCCTGTCCTGACGTCGTGTCGTTTAGCGCGGACATCCCGTTCGCGGTCGGTTGGCAAGCCTTCCAGTTTCTTTAAAACGACGAACAAGTCACCCTATGGTAGAAACATTCCTGCCAAACTGCATATAGCAACATGCTGTTGCCTTTGGCCTTGCATTAGCAACGCAATGATCTGACCCCTCTGAACTTCCGTAAGCCGTGCCATTACCATAGGCAATTAAAGCAGAGTTTTAACAACGGAAAACAGTGTGTAAATCTCTAAAGGAACGAATGATATGAAAAGATAGATGCGAATTAAAATTAGTAATATTAACAGAAACATAGTTCCTGCAAAAGCAGTAAAATTAGCTTTATCAAATGAGGGACGGTCGTCTAGTGGCAAGACACAGGACTCAGGATCGAAGGGTCCTTGGTTCGAATCCCGCCCGGGCCATCGGAATTTTCTGGGCCGAAAATTTATCCCACATGTGCCTCACTCCACCCAGGTGTATAATACCAATTAATTCAAATCAAAGTACTGAAAGTACTGAAGGATGGGCGTTTGTTGAAGGATTTGCAATTGGAAGAGAGATGCATAATAGTAAAAGAAGTTTTATCTAAGCATTTGTTCATATTTAAATATGAAGTAGAGCAGATATTATGTCATTGTAAACAGTGTAAATTTAAATCAGGTGTTGCTGAAATAGTTTGCATGGATAGTAGCCAGGACAGGGGATATGGCGTGTTGCCCATAGTTTAAATCATTATTTTTCAAGCAAGCCCTATGTTGTAACCATTCATAATGACGATTCCAAAATCTTGGTTACCTACGTATATTTATAGTAACCGGACCGCTGATGAAAATAGAAAAGCTGACCCATAATGCATTGCAAACATGACGGCCAAAATTGCTTTTTTACAGCTTTATTACGCAATAAAACCTCCATGTCTTTTTTTATCTTCACCAAACTTATATAGTAGATAGATATTAATGAGAACTCGGTTCCGTTTGAAAATCAGCCAGATACGCCTATGCATGACTGGATTATGACCCCTTGAAATGTAAAAAATGCTACAATTCAGCTTGTTTACGCAATTAAGCCTTCAATTTTTTACCGATCTTCATCAAACTTATACAATAGTTAGATTTTAATGAAAGCTCAGATCCTTTCTAAAATCAGCCAGATATGACAATTTCAAGGGGCATAATCCAGTGGTGCATAGGCATATCTGGCTGATTTTAGAAATTGAACCGAGCTCTCATTAATATCTATCTACTGTATAAGTTTGGTGAAGATCAAAAAAGACATGGATGTTTTATTGCGTAAAAAAGCTGTAAAAAGCAATTTTGACCGTCATGTTTGCAATGCATTATGGGTCAGCTATTCTATTTTCATCAGCGGTCGGGTTACTATAAATAAACGTAGGTAACCAAGATTTTGGATCATTGAAACCAGAGATGCTTGTATACAGCACCCTGGATTCAAATAAATAAGCTGTTAAACACGTTTAGGTCGAATTTCTGATTTTCCCAACAAACCCTATGATGTGACCATTCCTTAGGATCGTCATAATGAATAGTTACAACATAGGACTTGCTTGAAAAATAATAATTTAAACTATGGGCATCACGCCATATCCCCTGTCCTGGCAACAATCCATGCAAACTATTTCAGCAACACCTGATTTAAATTTACACTGTTTACAATGTTTTAAATATGCACAAATGCTTACATAAAACTTTTTTTACTATTATGCATCTCTCTTCCAATTGCAAATCCTTCAACAAACGCCCATCCTTCAGTACTTTCAGTACTTTGATTTGAATTAATCGGTATTTTTACTTATCCGTTTATTAAATGTATGGAAATGATCTTAAGAGCAATATCCAGACTGGCTGAATTTTTCAGCAAAGTTATGATTACAATCACTGCTGAAACCAACCGACGCCATGAGTCACTTGAAAAACTCTAACTGATACATTGATGACTCTGTTGGTTGGCTGATAACTCAAACGGTCTAACATATAATATTTAGTATTGACAGTTTGACCCCATGGTTATGAAAAAAACAAAAGGGTTATCTTTACCTAACAAGTTTTGAAAAAACAGTTTGTTCTTGACATATGACATGCTATGTAAATATTACGTTTCTAAACAATAGATCGCT
Source organism: Nuttallia obscurata (assembly GCA_032358795.1). Taxonomy (NCBI): domain Eukaryota; kingdom Metazoa; phylum Mollusca; class Bivalvia; order Cardiida; family Psammobiidae; genus Nuttallia; species Nuttallia obscurata. The sequence goes on along the minus strand of JAULCC010188774.1, from coordinate 4,636 downwards.
GCTCTATCTGTTCCTGATCAATTACTGACAGAATCGCATTTTCTAATAAATGGAGATTCTGTGTTTCAAATGCTAATCGTACAATGCATAAGTTGAAGAAAATTAACATTTTGTAGCTTTTATGTTGACCAGCATCTGTTCATAGTTTTGTTGCACACATACCGGTTATGATTATCACTAAGGATTCTCCTTCAGCACGGAGTCTGTGATGGGCTCCTGTGAGAGATGCGCAGCTATCCCCAGTGGTCATTTGCTAGTTAGCCCCAAAAGGATACACACGCTAATGCTGTTATAAAATGATGATAATTGGGATTTAGGAGTTAATGTGTATTTAGTGGTTGCTTGAATAGCTCTGAACCTTTTGTGTTTGATTTATACAATAAATAATAATAAATTTAACAAGATAATATTAAATATTATTTTATACTTAAGATTAATTAAAATAGCAGAAAACAGTATCTTACATAAACTTTCAAAGGAAATTGAGGAAATTGTAACTGTACCTGTTGAATCCCAAACCAGGGATTACAGTCAAAATGTGTCTAAACGGGTGACTGCCGGACACACCTCTGTGACACAGTGTCTATACGGGTGACTGTCCGGACGCACCTCTGTGACAAAGTGTCTAAACGGGTGACTGCCCAGACGAAACAGTGTGAAACAGATTCAGAAAATCAAAGTTCTTTAATTTTTCAATCAAACTATGTGTTTCACCTTAAAGGCATTTCTTTCTCAAAGTAATAACAGTCCAACAAATATGCCCGCCTGTGAGATCTATATGGGCACTGGCTTTATCGGCCACACGGGTCACCAATAAATTGTAATAAACTGGACAATATAACTATACTCGTAAATTAAGAAATCGTCGTATACACTTTGGCTAGATAAACCGTCATTTATGGAATTGCTAAATTAAATTTCACTTATGCATTTGTAGAATTATACGTCGTTACATTATATGTTTTTGCTGATTAAAAAGTCACTTTATGCGACCCCATGTGGGCCTGGGGCGTGTTAAGGAAGCACAAGAATTTGGACCACTGGTTTACCCTGGCATGAACGTAAGAGGCGACTAACAGGGTTTGAAGGTGAATCTGGAGTTTCTGCATCTCTGATTCTCCAACAGGTCATACGCTGTTGGTTCCATACCCCATATTTTTATCTCGATGTAAATGAGATGTGGATCCGACAAGTTTTTTCCTGACGGACGCCAAACCCAACTCAATCCATCAATCATAGACCAGAAATATATAAAAATGTATCTTCTTTTCAATTTCTAGTAGAGATATACATGTCCATGAGTTAATCACTCATGTAAAGGTGGATATAGAATATAATTAATATGTGTATACAGTAGTTATATATGAAACAAGTAAAATTTTGTTGAGGGTGGCGTTGACAATTTATTATATTAGCTATCTGATTTTTCTACTATTCATTGTAAATGCATTTAGCATGTATGAGGTACTTCCCTAAGGCTGGATGGTTGGTCTCACCATTAACTCCATTGAACTGCTCGATCTCACCAAAAACCTTGTGCAGAAGCAACTCTAAAACATCGTTGGGCGCTCTAGGAATTAAGCTGAGAATAAAATGAAACGATTAAGCTTAACTAACCGACGTATGAGGGAAATTGAAGGTAGATCCTGGTTCTATTCTCCGCAAAGTACTGGAGGACTCACAAACCCGCACACCTTTACCCTGGTTGTTTGCTTCTACATTGCAATCATTATGTCAAACTTGAACCTGCTGAAGATTGACAATTCTTTATAGGACGATGTTGCATAAATGATGAGCAACATCATCTTTTTGTGAGTCCTCCAGAAATTTGCGGAGAATAGAATCAGGTTCAAACTTAAAGGTCCCTCCTACGTCGGCAAGTTTCGTTAAATCGTGTCATTATTAAAGTGTTTGTGGCTATCTGCTTTCAGTACGAAAACGGAATGGAAAAACACACGTTGCTTGAGATCCGTGTTTAACTCAAATAATACCCGCTGCACTGTAAATTCAGAATTAAAGTTGGTAGATTGTTTCCATAGCGCATCGCTTGTATATTTGGTAATTATTTTTCATTGTACCTCTGTGTGATTGTTTTATGCAAACTTTCGCTGTGAGGGGATATGGTGGAGATTCGGTTGTAGTAATTATATGTTTTGGCGTGACTCTTTCTTGTTCGGTATGAACAATATAACAAGCAACATTTTTAGATCCGTTGAATTGATCAATAATATTCATAGAGTAAAAGTTTAAAACAATGTCATTTGTAAATATCCAAATAGTAAAAAAAGGGAAAATGTTGATGATGAAGGTAAAAACAGATGTTATTACATTAAAATACAATGTAGGATACGTTTTCTATTTGTTGTACTATGTGATTTAAGTATGTAAAGCAGATGAGGTAACTTTTATTGATATTGTCATTATTATATATTAACTATACATACGGCAATCATATCCATTAATTATAAAGTAAGGGTTTATAACAATGTCGTATACAAATACTCAAAAACATGAGAAATACAACAAAATGTTGATAATCAATATTAATACTGATTATATTATGACAAGTTTTGTTAGCTATATTTACACAATGTCTAATTTTGATGCTAAAAAATAAGGACTTTTTAGATAATCACCTATTCAGGAAATGTATATACATGTACAGGACGAACGCCATATAATAACAACATATCATAAAAAAAACTCAAAATATACAGACAATAAGATGAATCCTTTGATGTCAATTAAGTGACTAGGCGTTGGCTCGGTCAATGTTTGAATAAAGGGCATGTATAAAAAATATTTATTCGTTTTATTTATTTATTTCACTTGGCCAGAATGCGGTTTCTTAGGTAATGAGTTAATGAAGCGGGTGACAAGAGTGTCACGGTGTTTTATAGAGAGTCTTCGACGTCCCAGTCACCATGTATTATTGTATCTTTATGATGATATACAAAAAACTAACAACTCCTTGATTTTGCGTAGTGTCTCCTACACACACGATGCCTTCTGTCGAGGTAGTCCTCGATGGTAATCTTGGTTTCGAAATAAGGATTCACGTCTTCGAGGACGTGGTTTAGACTTCATACATGCTGAATCTGAAAAACTTGATTGAAACATGTATAAAATTAGAGGATCATTTGCAAAATGTCCGTGCACTTGGTGTGATTTAGGAAAATGAAGCTAACCTTGGTCAGAGCTACACAGAGGGTATGGTAAAATGCAATACAATAGGTGGTCAAGTAATAAATTACCACCGCTGCCTTGTGGGTTAGGGCATTGTCGTGGAGTAGCTTTATACCACACACTCCGATACATGTACGTGGGAATGTCAGAACTTTTTCAGCATAAAACAGTCCTGTGACCGAAGAATGTTCAAATACTGGCACCCGTGCAACCATCCCGTTTGCATCGATTATTTGGGATATTTCCTCTACAGTGCATCAGTCATAATCGCTTCCTGCACAGCAACAATCTCTTTCTCTTTAAATGCTCACAGTGGCCGTCCATCTTTTGCGGTATGAACAGTCTGCAGTAGCGCAATACTTCAGAGCATGGTCACCATAAACTGTGTCTAAGTCTGTTTTGATTTCGATAGGCGAAGAACTTAATAAGATAGGTATATTGATATAAACCTGTCCTCTCCGGCGATTTTGACCAATTCGCTTAGTTGAAAACGGTTAAAGTACCCTAAGCCTAAAACCCCGAAAAGATTACTAACTTATCACAACTTCCACGTGCATAGTGGTTTTCACGAATTAGAAAATTGAACATCCTTTCTATGCATGCATTCTCTGTGATTATTGATAAAAAATAATGAAGATATAGTCAAAGTTCAAGGACTTTTCAAATACCTCGCATATATTTACTAAATATATATATATATATATATTTTTTTTTTGTGGAGTTTTCACTATCTTTTAACTTGCAGCCTTTTCGTTCATTTATTCATGAAGAAATTATCCGGAAGGAAGAAAAAGAAAGGACAGTCTGACATTATTACACATATAGTTTGCTTTAAACACTAAAACGTTTGTAACTCTCGTTGTTTTATATTTACCAAATTTCGTGCTTTTGCTCTTACTATTTTTGTCTTATTTGTTTTCCGTTATATGAAAATGTGCTGAATCTGTCAAAGATAACGAAAATACGAAAACAAATTAAGAGTAAAAAGTATTAATCAAATATGTGTAGGCCTTAAAATTTACGGAATTACAAAGTAACGCCGTTTAAGTCACCATTGTGTTCAAAAGTGTTTTACGTGTGTACCACATTATTACTTGTCATCCGTCATTGGTAAATATTTTAATCCGTCGTAAAAATGACTCTAATGTGTTATAATGTCACAACAAATTTCATGAAATTAATTGACACAGTTTTATTTATTCCCAATGGTCGAGAGTAATATGTGGTATCTATGACATTTTATATCCGTTTCAGAACTTGAAAGAATTATAAAGAAGTACATGAAAAATTGTTTAATCACTTATTTACAACTTTTGCTTGAACAAAATTATCTAACAACGTCTGACATAAACGAAGAGTCATTTAATTGACAGATGAAATAATTAAAACAAATAACATTGCAATACTCAGAATATCTATATCTAGTTACTCGTTACATATACGTATATAT
>JAULCC010188773.1:0-21148 GCA_032358795.1 Nuttallia obscurata | reverse complement strand
AGTTCACTTTAAAACATCAAATTCACATCTATATGAAAATTAAGTTTCATTCTCAAACTCAGCTGAGAACGAAAAACACTTTGTGAACACGGGGCCTGGTTATCATCAACACATTGGGTTGGTTTTTTGTTAAATTATGAAATCAGATTAACTGTAGATTAAAATCAGACATGTTTTGTAATTCATACAAAATTCTTCCATAAGGAAATCAAATGCCCACTGAGCTGCATATATCTTAGGCACCATAGAGGTTTGATGCAGTTTTCACCTGCACTGACAAACAGGGGAATTATATTTTATTGTAAAAACATTTACATTTCTACCAAGCAGTTCAGCATTTGGTAGTCTGTTCTTGATGGCGTCTTGGATGACCTGGATCTGCATAGACACTGCTGACAACACTGCCTCCTCCAGGCGGTTAAACTCATCAAAACATCCCCATGCTCCACACTTCACTAAACCAATGAAAATTCTTCCCATTGACTTCACATCTATGCCCTTGAAAACAAAAATTAATATAGTGTATTAGTGCAACTATAAACATTTAATATCAGCAAATATTCTACAAAAGAGAACAAATCTGATGATAACAAAATCACAAACAAATATCCTAAGAAAGTGAAAATAATTTAACTTGAAACATTGCTGTTCAAAAATCTCAGTCAGATTTAATGTTATATATTATATATGTGATAACTACTTTTAAACTCAGCTTTCATTTATGTATCATATAAACCATTCATTTCACATTCAACCAGTATAAGCTGAGAGTAGCCTTTTAAAGTTTTCTAAATTCTAATATTCAAACACTTCTTTGGATACTTATCTTCCATGCAAAATTAGCTGATCAAACTAGGGTATACTGGCTCTTGATCTACAAATGTCACCAATGTAATCATTGTTTTTCTGGAAACAGGATCATTTAGTTTTGAGATAAATATAAGTATTCCAACAGACTCTAGCGCAGAATGAAACATGCTGTCTATGAAATAAGCTAGGCTAAAGTTTCATCTCTAGTTTGATTCATTTGAAACATCTGATGGATCGATTTCATAGATGGTAATCTTTTGTAAATTATTCCATTTCAACTGGTCACATGGCAGATTCCAGGAGAGCGGCTATGTCTCAGTTGTTAAGAATCATTAACATGAACTCACTTGGTCCCTTCACTCCTGAAGGGTTTGTGGGTTCAACTTCCAGCTCAGGGGATACAAACTTTCATATGAGGAAGCTATCTAGCTAGCTTGAAGAAGACCGGTATTTCAACCAAGGGATCCCTAATGTCTTCTTCCACCACATATAGCTAGAAAAGTCGCCATATTACCAGAACTGTATTAATGTAACTTAAAAAACCAAAATGAACACAAACAAAAGTCATTTTTTTGTAATTACTTGGAGCACAAGCCTTTCACCTGGGTTTATATTGTTGTATCTATAATTAAATAAAACGTTTTGTTATTTGTTCTTTTAACAGAATCATAGAGGTTGTTAGCTTGGAAATAACTGCTTACCTCGTCACAGTTGAAGACCAGGACCTGGCGACCAAACAGACCACCCAGAGCTTTCACTGACTCTGTCTTCCCAGTACCGGCAGGGCCATAAGGGTTACCACCAAGACCCATGTGCATACCTGTATAATAGACAGGTGTATATGAGAAACATCTATGTTTTAAGGCTTTCTATGTTATATATTATTACATAGTTCATCCAGTCAAATTTTGTCATTTTATGAAAACACAAAGTTTATGTAGAACAACTAAAAACATTTAGAAAAGGAATATCCAAACAATGTTTCATTAAAATCATGCAGGTTTTAAAAAAATTCTCTCACAAAAATTCTCCTTGACTGTTTTTTTTTTAATAAATATTATCTATTTTACCATGTTTAAACTAATCATTCTGTTTGTTTTGAAGTTAGTCCTCTTTGTTTGAGCTCAAGTTATCATGACTGGTCTAAAAAGGATTTAATTCCATTCTATAAATTAGTTTGATGTCAGTATGATGTCATACCTTGTGTCAGGGTCAGGTAACATTTGTCTGTAAGGGGTGTGTGTACCAGCTTCTGTGCATTACCCTGGTACTCATAGGTGTAGTCAAACTCAGCATCCACCATCCTCATAATACAACAGCCATCTCTCCTCAAGTAGAATCTGTATGTATGGACAGAACAGAACGTTTTTATTTTTCAGAATTTTAAGTCACATCATATAGGTCAGGTCATAAGGCGACTATATCAGTTTAATCAAACATGAAGGGGGCAGTCCCAAGTTGCTCCTGGTTAGAACCACCAGTCTTCTAGAACAGTCTTAAAACATTGTGAGGAACAGAAATGTTTACAATATGATAGCATGTGGAATGATTATTACCTAGACAAAGCTGAAATTTCAGAATAAACTTTCAAATAGACACGATAAAAACAAATGTTCTACTTTTTGGGTCCAGGTCTGGGTTCTGCAAAAAAACTTCAGACTGAAGCTAAATTTTCTGTAGATAGAGCAACTGAAAATAAACTTTGTATTTTTAAATTGATTCTGGTGAATGAATTTTTATTTTGAGAAGTTTATACAATGTCTAGGAGATTTCAACTTAGAAAGCAAACTTGACTAACTTTACAGTTTAACAGTAAATCACATCTGGGCATTGTCAGAGGGTACAATAACTTACTACAGTAAAACCTCCCTATATCTATCTTCACTACAATAGTACAGTAACACTCTGTCTGCAACAATATCTTCAAAAATGTACATGAAATATATGCAACATGTATTCCCCTTCATATTGTAACAACCTCTCTACAATAACAATATTCAATATGTGACAATAAGTGGTAAGTGTGGAGAGGTTTTACTCACCTCAGTTGTTTCTGCCAAATCCATTCTGCTATATTGCGTATATTTGCCTTCAGAAGGTGATGGATCACGTCCATGTTGTGAATAGTGTCAAGTATGAGTGCCTTTAGTTTAAGGTCCAACACCTGACTTTCCTCATCCCCTGCAGCGTCTCCAAGGTCAACACCTGTGTAGCCCTCTAGCTGAGCCTCTACTTCACGACCAAATGACATCAAGTTTCCACCCTTGATAGCCGCTTCACAGTTCTCAGAGAATCTAATCTGCTCAGCAAGGCAGAGGATCTGTATTGAGAAAAGAAAATCAGTTGTTGAATAAAAGCAATGATAGGGATCTGATTGAACCAATTATTTCCATGGTATTTAACCATTTCAAAGTATGCAATGTAGTTAAACTTGCAAAATATTGACGTAGAAATTTTTCTATACCTTACTACATTACTAATGCCTGATTTGATACTTGTCACACTCATTTTAAAGCTTTTCAAATCATGCAACATCAATGCTTTATCAAAATATGCTTTTAAGACAGCTAAATCAAATATCAGTAAAATAAAAACAGCTTATTTAACTATAATTGCTGTAACAGCATTTCAGTCATATTGAGAAGCCCGGCTCATTACAGGTGGAGAAAGACAATGGGGGACCTCTGTACATTATTTCAAGGCTTGAGCATAACCAGGTAGAACCTCTGATTTACTGCAAACCAGCTGGAAGGCTTCCTCACTTGAAAATCTGAACACTCTGTCTTAAGAATGGAGAATGTATGAGCATATGACCTTAATACTGACAACTTTATTTTAAACCTTTTTCTAAACAACTATCAAGCAGTTATTTTACTGTTGTTTATTTGGGATTATAAATTAGCATCCTGGTTCTGTGTGATTTACTGTTTCCTGTACTGTGACCTCAATCTACAAAGATGTCCAGCTAGATAATATCACTGATCCATATATAATTCTAGTCAATTATTATGCATTTACTACTTGGAGTACTGTGTGTGACTATACAGGTTTTCAATGCCTTCAAGTATTTCATAAATATAGCTACCTGAGAAGGGTACTTGTTTGGGTCCAGTCCTCCCCTACTCTGTTTGGCATCCTTCAGACACTCTGTCAGTAGTTCTCTCAGTGTGTCCTTCATCTCATCAGAAAGCCTACTCAGCCAAACCTGTCACAGAAATACAGATGTTTTATAAAACACAGACACTTTGTGTACCTCTAAGCAAACACAAACTCATATATATAAAATCAATCTTATAAATGTTTCCATACACAATAATTGCTGTGTTATATTACAAGTAAACATGTGCCTGTCTGATTACATCTATTGCAACTCGATACTTGTTTCAGATCTTTAATGTTTCAGCTTTCAATAATACCACCAAAAATGATTATACTAACATCAAAAATTGTTCTGTAAACACTTCTTTTCCCCGATCATTGCTATCATATCTCATTGACAGATGCATAATTATAAAATGCTTGTTTCTGTATATACCTTATATCAATGGTATCAGGCAATCTTTTTATGGTTAATCTTTTTAATTAATCGGTTTCCTTCTTTTCTTTTGATATTTCCATTCATCTTTCCATTATGTTAAAACAGTGCAGACATGGATTAAATGTTGTGTTCAGCACATGGTCTTATTTGAGCCGCTGACTTTATCTGGTAAAATTTTTTCATGCTCTTACCTCTACTTCTGGTGTGATCTTGACCTTCCTTTTGAGTGGAACTACCTCTCCTTGCAGAGATTTCATGGCCATGATGTGCTCACAGTTTTCATCAAAGTTCACCATGTGTATGCCTGCAAACAGTTTCTTCAGATGGGTCTGGATGACATTGGGATTGGTGGACTGTCCAAGGATCTCCAACAAGTCATCATCACCAATGAAGTAGAATCTTGGGAAAAGGGATCTCTTTTCCTAAAATATTAAGTAATACTTTTATCATATTAGGATGAAGTTTTTTGCTAAACCTTATAATCAGGGCACTATTTCTTCAAATCTATATACTCAGGATATTGTTTCTACAAGATAATTTGTCCAGTAATGACTGTCATAGACAGATATTACACTTTTTCACTGGGCAAAAGGTCCAAACATTCATTGAATGTAAAGTTTACACAGTTATCAGTGACATAATGTTGTTTATTTATTCATCATTCTGTCAGCATGAAATATTTACATTTGATTGTGGCTGTTGCAGATATGTGTCAGTGAAAGCGTTCAAAGGCACAGTAATGTAGTTGCTATGGTGTCTGCCTTGCAATCAGGGGCTGCAAGTTCAAAATGGGGTGGTGAATATGACTTTAATACACACCAACAGTGGTCAGTATTACTAGCATTTCCTTCTCTGCTTATTGATCAGTTCATTTTTTTATTTACAAAATATTCAAATGATAAAAATTTCAGACCCAAATTAATGACTGCTGTATAAGTAATTTGATCTTGGTCTACATTGCTTGCAGATCCAAGGCTACTTATTTCTAATATCCTAAGGGTTAAAACACATGCAAAGGTTTCAGGGATAATCCATATTTCAAACAGACAAATACTACAGCCCCTTATCAACTAGACTGCTATGATTGTGCTGTTTTCAGTTGTTTCTTTTCAACAGTCAGAAACTTTCTCAACAATAAAAAGCTGGAAAAGTTTCCTAAAACCCTGAGCTGTTTTGATGCTTAAAACTCATGCAGAAAAGATGTGTTCAGAGTTCATAAAAAAAATAACTGCACCTACCTCTAGGAACTCATTCAGAGACTTCTGACATCTCTGTAGTTGGTCCAGCATGGTGGTGAGCTGATTTCTCAAACCTGCCTTGTTGACAAGGGAGAGAACTCTGTTGTCTTTTCTCACATCCCTCATTATGGCTCTAGATAAATGAATTATTTGACATTCATCTACTTTTTATGTACAAATTGTGTAGTTAAAAGAAATATTAAATAATTATGAACACATTCTTTTCGTTTCTTTCCTTTATTATAAATTTAAAGTATTAGTTAAATGGGACTTCAACTGCATACCAAATACCTTTTATCAATGTCAACATCAATTCCTACAACATTGTAGCAGACAAGCACCTCCCACCTCAGAATAGCCCATGGCTAATTGCTTTTGCAAAGTAGTCTCTGAGGCTATTCCAAAACTAACCATTGCCCGTGCAGAACACATGTTACAGCCAACCCAGTCCTTCAAGTATTCCTGATAATATAGTCATCCATGTCCAGTGTGGTTGATAAGGCCAATGCTCAGATTGAGCTTTTTCACGCGAATGTTTATAGGACTGAACCCGCAAATCCAAAAGTCCAAGACCATCGACCTTCAGTGCTCTCTCAGGAGAAACTATAGGGATCAAAATCACCTGCTTACAACTGCATAGTTTATAAGGTACAAAAGGTAAAAATCTAACATGACAAACTCCTCGGCATTTTCATGCAGAAGAAGAAGAAAAAGAAAAGCAGTTATTTGATGGGGTTTTATAAATCTGCTAAATAGAAGATCTTATACCTGTAATCATCATCAACCCTCTTGAATCGCCCTTGTTCTTTGGGCAAAGCCCCACGTCCAAAGATGGGTTCCAGGTACACCCATTTCCTCTGTATCTGGTTAAGGTTGTGTAGGTACTTGTCAAGATCTGCAAGCCTTTGTTCCCAAACCGATGCCTTGTCTTCAAAACTTTTGTAGTAAGGAGAGTCTTTGAGCGACTGCAACAAACTCTGGTTGTCTCCAACCTAAATTTTAACAGAAGAGAAACAACTTCAACTTTTGTACAGTACCGTTCTATAGCAAACTTAATAAGTTTGACAATGTCCTCAGCATTCTAGCATATTCTAGAAATTCTTGTAAATGGAAAAAAAACCAGACAGCTTGTCCATGAAGCAATTCTGTTTCATAATTCTTCTTACCCTCCAAAGTGAAATTTATAAATTATTGTGAAAAATCATTTCAGATTTTTCTTACCATTCTTTTCGAAGAATAAATTTCAACAATCTATAAAATCCATCAGTTTCAGTAGAACCAATTAATTACCACTAAAAGGTACTACCTGTTAAATCAGTATGTGTATTATGTGTATCCTATGTTTAATGAGACTAAACTTAAATTGCGCATCATTTTATTGTCTTGCTCTAAAATGAAGTCAATCATATTGAATGGAAGTTCAAAGAAATAGAAACTAAACTGTAAGCAAAAAAACAGTACAACAAGAACATATGGATGTTTAATGTCTAACCTGGTTGACAAGATCTTTCCAATCCTTGATGAGGTGTATCACATTCTTGTTGCTGTCCTCATACTCTGTCAGGGTGAACACGGCTGCAGCTCCCCACAGGTCTAACTCTCTGATGGCCTCTCGGATAGTCACCTCTCCCTGGGCTCTCTGGTTCAGCTCCTACAAAACAATTGGGGGAAAAATTGATTCAAATTTAGCTGCTCTTCAAGCTGTCCAAATTATGTCAAGCAAACCAAATCTGTTTGAATTTCCTTGCTCTAGATTAAGCCCATTTGAGAGCTCAGAATATGTTTTTCTAAATAAATCAGTTAAGTAGAACTAATTTTGAAACATTTTTTCATAATAAGTAAACTCTCCATAAAATATTTCAGTTATATTCTAAAATAATGTTGGCAGTCAGGTTTTGGATTTGAGCATAGATCAGAAGAATAAATGTTATTATCATGGAGCCAGATAGCAAGAGTGAACAGATGCATTTATGAGTCTCCTCTCTAGAAGTGTAAAACTTCATAAAGATTATATTCTACTAAAATTAGACAGATAAGCTAATCTTTTCTGTCTAGGTAGGCAGTCTACAAGGACTTGAAAGGTGGCATGTAGTAACCCAATGTCAGTATGATTTTCATCACTGTTTAAAGCAATCTGATATCCTACACTAAAAATAGAAACTATAACCAAATTGATCTTGACTCTGAGAAAAATTTATCAGTTTTACCTTGAGAGCATCAGCATTTCTGATTATGTTGTCACTTGCATCCAGAATGGTTCCAAATGTGAGTTTCTCTAGAGTTGTTCCCCTTGGCATTTTGAGCATACGGAACAATTCCAGCCAGTGATCCTGAGAGAGAGGTTCACCTCGAACCCATTTCAGTACCGGCAGAACAGTCTGCAAACAAAAAACATTATAAGTAAACAGAAACAGTAAATGATTTTAAAATAAATTTAACTATTTTAACAGTGGTTCTGAAATTGACATAATCAACTAAATCAGAAATTGTAAATATACGATATAAATAAATGTGTTCTATAACATGAATAAATAAAATACAATAATTCAAACTGTTGTATTTTAAGAATACTACATATTGAAATTTATAACCAGGGAAGCCATGAAAAATTTGGTTTTGCGAAGAAATGCTATTGTATATGAATTGGTTTCAACAATTATTTATTCACAAAGAATTGGATTGGACAACAGGCAATGCCTACATAAGTCTTCTACCAAATATAAATTGATGAAAAGGTTGAAATGATACAAGGCATAAGAGAGAATAATTAGCATATATTTTTGGCTAAGATGACACAGCTAGAGCTTTTATTTTTATGTTTAACACTTCTTTAAAAGATTCTTCACTTATATCAAAATGATGTACTCCTTCTCTTGGGTATTTTGATGAGTACTAATCAGTATCTCCAAATGGTGACAACTTTCCAACATGAGTTAGCAAATAAAGACAAACAAGGAAATGTAGTATTGTGACAAACAGATTAGAGCAAACATATTGTCTTCTACTGGTAGGGAACTAATAACTGTTGAACCATTCTATCTAGATGAGCATATCACTCAAAGAAATAGTGGTCTGGCTTGGAATTCAACCTACCATCCCTTGATTAAAAGGCAAGATGTGTTATGACTTCACCACAAAATTACTGCAGGTTATTATGATAAGTTGATAAAATTGTCAGTTTTGATTAGGCTATTGGAGAAAAATTTCCCCGTGGGATAGGAATGAGGGCCCCAACTAGGGGTACCACCAACAGAAGTTAAATTAGTTTTGATTCACCACCCCCTTCTTAGCAGCATTCAGCATTTAGCGACTACCAAGGTAATTTTTATCACTCGTACTTCTTACCCACTGAGGGAGATTTCTCTGGAACAGCCCTTAAGAGTAATCAGCAGAGAGACCCAATTTGACCTCCAATAGTAACACATAACTAGAAGGGTGTTCTGGGCAACATTTGTATCATTAGTCTGATGTTGCTTATAGATAACAAAAACAAGAAATGAAAAATTATTGGTCAGAGTTAAGTTTTTGTGCAACTGACAGATGAATAAGGTGATCCCTGAATAGCTGCATTTAATGGTGACACAGTAACAACTCTGTTGTTATGGGGACCAGTATACACAAACACACCTTGTATGTCTCTATGTCCTTGTGAAGCCTGACCGTCATTGTTGTGGCTTCCCTTTCTTTGAGCTTTTCGTACCAACTGCTGAGGAACTCTTCAAAATGGTAAGTCTTGCTCCTACAGGTTTGGAATAGAATATTTTATTTCATACCAAGCAGAGTACAATGTACACTATCTACAGCTGTAATAGCAACAGAAATCATGGATATAAAACAGCTGGGCTTTGCATTGGATTGAAAACACTATAGACCAAGATCAAATGTCTTCTACTGATTAGAGTCTTCAGTTTACAACTGTAAAACTGTCACATCTAAAACATTCCAACTGGTATACATAACTTAAGGGCAAATCCACAGCTAAACATATACAAGTCAACTAAAATAAAAAAACAGTATCTTAAGTAATTAATAACAACTTCTCTGTTGAGCTGTTAATGTTAAATAAGGTTATCTTATACTCTCACATGACTCACGACTTACTTACCATAAAGATCAAATTTAGCATAGTTAATTTCACAATAAACATCAGTTGGGAAACGACTTCACATAATATATTTTAAATGACATCATTTTTACAGAATAATTTTAATGTTAAACCTTATGATATAATGCTTAGTTATCAAAACTCCGAACCTTGACCTATCAGACAATTAACTAGGTAATGCATTTATTATTTCTTAATCAAAGATATCAAAGATACGATGCTATTTGAAAAGTAGAATTTTAAAATTTCTCCAATGTCATAGATATTTTATAAGAACTTCAGCTCGAGATTCAAATTATTTTCTGCATTGGCTTTCCTTTTAAAATATAAATTCATCAGTGTATACCTGAAGGATATCCAATCCTCCTTGGCCAGCTCCTGTAGCCCTGTGTTGAACTCCTCAAGCAGAAACCACATAGCCTCGTAGTTGGACAAGTCCTTGCTGATCTCATCCACCACCTCAAATGATGGTTTCACCATGTTGAAATGTTCACAGTCACTCCTGAATCACACAGACAAAAATTTTGGTGGTTAGAACCAGATTATATTAGCCAAAATTATCACTTGTATAAAACAACTGTTTCTGTACAAATTAAACTATATCAAGGCAATAAACATTTTTATCAAACTAGGCCAAGAATATCATAAGTAGCCTACAGAAAAGTTTTATATAGCATTTATCTAAAAACAACAACAAATATGTTGTTCACTTTGAGAAATTATTATGGTATAAATATCCTTAACATTTGTTCCAAAATATCAAAACTCATTTAAACAAAACAAAGTTACCATTGGACACAGTCACAGACATACTACCACACTAATGCTTTATCACTAGATGGCCGTCATGGCAACTACATCAAGCTTTCAGGAAGCAAGCTAAAGAAAAAACACAAAAGATATATTGCAATCAAATACTGTCTATCGAATACTGTCAGCCTATGATTTGGCCATACTAGGAAAGCTTTAAAAACTGATAGAACATGCAAACAAGGCATACTCCAGTTTTTTCCGGTTTTCCTCCATTTCCTTGAACTCCTGGCGTTTATCCTTGATGACCTGTATTGCTTGCTTGGTCCTCTCCTTGTCTCCCTCAAGGGCATCATCACCGGGCTTCAGTTGGTGCCAGCGGGCAGCAAACTTGTCCACCTCCTGTTGGAAGTTTTTCACCCGAGAGTCGACATTGTTCTTCATCACCTCAACCTACAAGATAATGAAAACCAGTAAATAACAAATAATCTTGAATATCCGTATATGTTCAAACAGAAAAGATTCACATCAGTCTGCACATCTGTGCAGTATGATACAGATCTACACTGTTTGCTACCCAGACAAAAATAAAGCAATGAATCATAAAGTGAAAAACCTAATCAGACAGTATGGATTTGTATTCTGGACCAAAGTTGTGATAAAAATCCTATAATCTCTAAACACCTGACCACCCTTTGCAGCGAATCCCTACAACGTTTTGTGTGTAGACATCAACAACTGTTTAGCCAGCTCAATGTTTATATGGTCTTGCATAGAAAAGATATTTCTGACCTGTGAAATTGTTATCTTCCACAGAAAATAAATATTGTTCATCTCTAGGTGGGAAGTATTGAAAACACAATTAATTCTATACAAATCAATTCAGTTATCAAAATAAATCAAACCTTAAATGATTTAAAAAGTATATCTGATTCAAAATCTTTTTTTGACCCTGTAGAATTGCATCAGTCTTTCTACAGGCATCAGTAAATTTGCAAACAGTACATTATTAAATCTAAAAATAAAAATAAAATTATAAATGAACTAATCTATAAGGAACGATGGATGAGTTCACAGTAAAGTTTCAGCCCTATAAAGGTTAACAGTATCTCACCTGCTCCTTCACCATAAGCTGGTGACTTTCCATCATAAGTTCAAACTTGTCCCAGCGGGCCAACAACTGGTTGAGGGAGTCAACACCTCCACCTGCCACAGTTCTCAGCAACTTATTCTTCGCCTCAGCCTTCTCAAACAAGGGCTTGATCTGAAATCAATAGGTTTATGTTTCATAGTTGGATTATTTGGTTTATGCCAAAACTTCACCTTTTTCATCACAGAATAACCTGTAAGTGTATTTCAGATTTTTAAATCAAGATGAATATATGTCAATAACAATATATTCTATTTTAAGAGAAAGTTGACTGCACCATTAATTTATAGTTAAGTTTAAACTAATCTATTTTAGCTCGCTATTAAAAGCCTATGGCTTGTAGAAACACAATCAAGTCCATTTCCTGGTTAAACCAGTACTTGTTGTCAAATGAAGGTCACGAGAAAGATCCCATATGACACTCAAACTTACAACCTAAAGAACACAAGGCTGCCACCATATCCACTATGCCACAGCGCCCTTAATTTATAGTTCTTTATGTTATTCTCATGAAATGTTAGTGAGTTCAAGACCTGTATACTATGCATTTTTCAAATGTGAGGATTTTCAGATATTAACTAATATCATAAAGAAAGCATGTTCTCTGACCCACCTCTCTCTTGGCTTTTCCAAACTCAGCATGTTTGGCATTGGCCTCTCCTATCTCCTCCACCGTCTGGGGTCGCTTAGACAATGTCTCCATTGAGCTGTTAAGAAAAGTCTCAATATCTGTGACTTCCTTGGTGATGGCCTTTCTCAGTGAGTTAACCAGGGCATCAAACAACCTCTGGATGTGGTCATCAATGACGGCCTTCACTGGGGTGGTGTTCACGCTTATACAGTCTACCTTGATCTGGCTGTAATATTATTTAACATATCAACATATCAGTATGGATAGTGTACTCTCTTGTTATGACTCCCTCCTAAACTACACCCTTTTTTTTACAACTTTGAAAAAGCTTCCCTGGCATAAGAATTTACACTACAAATTATCCTTGTGAAGCTAGGTCCTCTTTATACAAGCATATGTTATGTTTACCAAAGAGTATAGTTGTGGAAAAGTTTCACTGTAGATCCTGTTTTCATGTAACAAAAGTTTGCTGACTTGGACACAGAAATAAAATGATCAACATAGCCAACCTTTTTTTTTTTTTCAGAAACAATCTATTGCATTTGCCTTAAAGTGTGAAGTAAACAAAGTGCTAAAAGAAATTAAACTTTCTATGAAGATATAGGGACAAAATTCTGAGGATAAATTAATCAAACTATTTAAAAAAAACAACAACAACAACAATCAACTACTTCAATTGGGTGACCGGTTATTTATCCATACATTAAGAAACACTCTTTACATTTTTTTTTATTTCTATGTGATAGTTATAAGTAATTATAAACTTAATTTCAAGATTTGAACTAGAATTTAGGTCATAGTTCTATAAAAATGGTAAATGCATGATAGACCTTATGTTTTCAGTCTTTCCTTCTTTTCAAACAGACATCACAGATCACAACCTCAGAGACTGAACTTATTCCAACATATCAGGATAGGTATTTTTCTCAATATTCACAATCAAATTAACTCCACAATTAAATTTCCAAAAGAGAACAAATTACAAGACATTAAGCTTATAACTGATCATCAAAAACAACATAGTCAAATTTGTTTTTGATGAAGTCCAGTAAAAATTGCTTAACTCCTAAACTAAGTATACCTTGGCAGTTTTTCTGCGTCTCGTCCCCTAATCTTCAGGGCTTTGAAATTCTTCTCCCAGTCAGAGAGATCCTTCAGGTGCAGCTCAATGAACTCATCCAGGTCCAGGGCTCCAAGCACAACCCATTCCTTTGCAAAAATAATTACAATGTTATATTAATATCACATTTAAAGAGGATTCCCTTTATATAAAGCAATTCAATGTTTTAAATGCAGGCTATCTGTCTTGTCTTTAAAGTTTGTCAGATTTTCACAGTACAAAGTAGTATTTTCTACAGCAGAATATCCATTTTTAATTTTTTAACTCAATCCATTAATCAATTGGAAGAATGCAATTCAAAGCATGCTAAATGTGCAAACGACGGATATATGTGCATTATGCTGTCTGAACTATGGCTGCAATCTTAGTATACTCGCTCCTCATATTTCCGCGTTACCCCTATTTCTGTGGTAGTCCGAATTTCCGCTATAAACAAATCACCACGCCACCTACTGTACCCCTGATGTCACCTACTTCCGCTTCCGGTTGGCAGTGAACTCAGTACACAATAAAAACATGGAAATGTTCTGAATTAAGATGACTTTTGCACTTAAGCTTGCCCATACAATAAAACCCATAAAAATACCATTTGAAAAAGTCAATTTCATGGGTGCAGTTGAAACAGCTTTTCAATCCAATTTTGCATATGTGAGAGACCGAAACAAGAAAATGGCGGGAAAAATGTGTAATTATTATGATAGTGCAATAATCGCAAACAGCTGAGTGTAATTCTTATGTTAGCGCAGTTTTTACAAATACCCCGGAAATATGAGGAGCAACCTTTAAACATGGCGTCAGTAGGGACTTATTTATTGGTAACAATTTCGTTTGGAATTCTGACATAAAACAGGTTATTGGTAGCTGGGTATCCTTCAGAAGAAATTAAAGAAGGCATGACTGTAATTTTTTTTAAAGATTATTGGTATTAAGCTTTAATATTTTTAACTTTAATGACAAGTACCGCGGGTATACGAGGAGCCAGTATACTATGTTCAACTGTTATATTTGTTGTTCAGTCAACTGCCTGACTAAAAAAATATATATAATCACATAATTTATCTATGTACCGCACATACTCCTATAACAGCATCCTCTCCATAGGTAAATACCTCAAGTGAACCCATATTCCCTTTTAACATTTGCAAAAACTTTCCCATCTGAAAAAAATCATCTATTTGAGCATTCTCTTACCAAACAATCAAACCTCAATATAATGAGTGGGTGTTTACTTGTCGAATTGAAATTTAACCTGAAAAATTGTAGAAAAAACCATTGAAGCATGCACACAGTGTAGTTAATAAGCATTTTACGATATTCTCTTCCCTTCTTTTCATTTCACATAAATAGCTACCTTAAACTGTGTCTGAACAGCTGCTAATCTCTTGAAGAGGACATCTGCCTTCTTGTAACATGTTACAAATCCTTCTGCATTTCTGTCAATGATGGCAGGGTAAATGAGCTTCTCCGTGGAGTCACCAACCCCCTTGAAGAAGTTTGGTATACTGATGAACTTCTTCATCTCCCTGAAATACTTAGCCTTCACTTCTTCCAGTGGAGGATTGAACTGTAAGTGCCGCTGTCTGTAGGTATAAAGACTTAACTTGAACCATGTTTGAAAAAAAAAACAACAATTAAATCTAATTAGTAAAACTTGATAAGCACTATATTGTTAATGGTTATATACATATACATATTTATCCAACATTATGGGGTACTTCACAGAATATTTTGAAACTTTAAATGACAATCAATGAAACCTTGCTCAGATGTTGTCACTCCTTGTGTGAAGTAATTTTGTTCAATTTTACTGTTTGAGGTGAAAAACTGCTTAACTGTTTGAAGAATAGTGAAACATACTAGATTTTCTAAACTGGTACAAAATTAGTGATAAGATTTAACAATCTTTTATGTAAATTATTGTTTACCTAGCAAGTAGCCATTGTACCAGCTGTTATATTAATTTCAGCCACTGAAAAATTAAGACTGCAAGGGAAATTCAGCAATTCCTAGTTATGTTTTCAAGAGCGACTGATATATACTAAACTTTAAACTTGGCTTCACGAGCCTTTGGATTTTTTTTAATACATCCAGGCTAATATAACCCAAACATACATATAAATGTATGCATGCATTGTACAGCACCATTGAATATAATGTATAGAAACAGGCTTTTAATCAAATAGACACATTTAATGTTTTAATGTTTGTTTTGCTGTACCCTCAAATCACTCCAGAAACTTTTGAGTTTCAGTTCTCCTATTTAACATTCATACACATTTCATTAAAGGTCATCATCTGATTTCTGAAATATATCTGAAAAAATAATGTTACAAATAACCAGCATACCACTTTAACAAACTCACCTGTATGTAAGGTCCACTCTGATTTCTGGGAGATTCTCATTCAGGGCCTCCAGCCCCATCTTGTACTGAAACTCCAGGGCTTTGTACAGCTGTCTGTCCCAGTGGGCTTTCCATGGGGCCATGTGTTCAAGAACAAATCCCTGTGAGAAATATGCAGGAAATCATATTATCTTTGGGACATATGAATGCCAAGGTATGTGACATGCAAGTAAATTTCAATTTATTCCAAATCAGAAAGTCAAAAATGCAACTATAACTTAAAAAAATTCTAGTATAATTATTTGATTGTTATAAGTACATTTGTTTACTTATCAAGTAGCCACTGAACCAGCTGTTATATTAATTTCAGCCATAAAAAAATAAGAGTGCAAGAAAAATTCAGCAAATATTGAACTATTTGTGTACCTTCTGTACAAGGTCAGCCATCATGTGTCTGATGTCCATCAGACATTCCTTCCATTTCTTGTCCTGTCTAAGTAGATCTATCCCCATTAACAGTTGAACCTGCAGAAAACACTGACACTTATTTACCCTAATAAAGTAAGAATGCATTTTTCAAAATTACAGAATTTACTATAAAGTATATCAGGAATAACCACAATAATGGATACAACCAAAGCATAATGAAGCATATGCAATATGTCATTCCACCGGCATATGACAGAAAAGAAAAAACTATTGCATCAGTTCTAGTAATGCATACAAAAGTGTTCCTGTAGATCACCAAGTCTTACTGATACACACAATCTTAGGAAAAGCCTGCATGTCCTGTGTTAAAAAAACTGCTAACCAATTGATTTCCTATTTATCACACGACTTTGAATATGAATCTCTGAAGTCTGAAATCTAAATACATTTAAATAACATTGACAACTGTAGGGATACCACACAAAATTGCATTACTTAATTATGCAATCAGTCTTGAACCTTATAGAATTTTCCCCTCCTATAAATTTAACCCTTATGTACCTTTTCAGACACTGTGTAGTGGCACTTTCTAAGCTTCCTGTTTTCTGTGGTTAGTCTCTCAGCTGCTGCCTGTAGTTTCTTGATGTAGATTTCTAATTCCTCAGGATTATCCCATGTCACTATCACATCCTCCCCTTTGGACTTGGTGCCTGATAAAGAGCGATTATATTAACATATTGTATGCAGTTTTAAGCTTCCACAGTGAGAATCAAGATTATTATGATCATTATAAATTTACTCTACTGGAGACAGACCTTGAAGTCATTAATCATTCTTGAGATTTTTTTTACAGTTACTCCAATACACAGTTTGAAAAATATATTTCAAGATAATCAATTTCCATCAAAAGTAGTATGGATGTTCATACTAAGGTAACTAAGAATATGCATAGATCTGGGATATTTCTGTAAATAATCATTACTGAGATTTGCATTCTTTAGAGGTTTTTTTTATAAAAATATTCTCAAAACTTCTTGTTGAATTCCAGGCCAGATGCAAATATCAACACAAACAGATCCTGTATAGCTGAACCTTTGTATTTTAATCTTGATTTAAGTTGTTTTGCACTTAAAAACATCTTCTTATACTCCCTGAACATGTTGAATGTACTTGTCTAAATTTAAAGACAAATATTTTCTACAGACACCATAAAGATGTATGAGATAATATATGGTTGCACCTTTACAAGCCAACTCATCATGCAATGAAAAAATTCAATTTTCTTTTCTTTAAAACAGTGCCACAGCCAGAATGTTTAAAATCTTGGACATATCTACATAACATGTGCTTTATGATCAGGGTCTACAAATTAACCATTCTGCCAACAATTTCAGTACAACATTTCTATTAGTGGTAAAATAGTTGGTTGAACTTCAGAAAATACTCAATATTATCAAGTCTAAGTGGAATTTAGGTAAAATGTAAGTACAGTAATCAATTTTGAACACAGCATCCTTGATAAACAAAAATTGTTTCACCTCCAGTGGTAACAAAGTGTCCAGTTTTTTAAGGGTCTATTTTCATACAAAAAATAAATGTTATCTACTAAAATAAGAGATGTACTTATAAATTTTCCAACACAAATCCCATGTAACTAAACACACATACCTGTTTTGGGGTTTTTAGCCAGTCTCTCAAAAGCCTTGGCAGACTCTAACATCATGGTCTTCTGACTGGTAATCATCTGTTGGTCAATTGTGTTGTAGAAATGGGCCACCTGTAAGTGGTATTTAAAACATTTAATTGCATATAAGCAATCCTAAATATATTTTAAAAGAGTTCAATCACCAATGCTTACCACTTATTACAATGAACAGCAGAACTCTTATAATTTTGACAAAACATGAATTCCATAACACACATTTTATTTCAACAGCTGAAACTGCAGTCTTATATGCTAAAAATAAGATTTAAGGAAAACTTTAACATTTTTAACTTTGATAAAACTAGTTCTAAAAATTTCCAAAACATGGCTTCAGAATAGGCATATGCATTTACAGACAAGAGAACTAAAGCTACTGATAATTCATGCCCATGTTACATAGTTATTTGAAGCAAAGACTATAATAAGTGTTTAGAGAACCTATGATTCTGCTCCTTTCCTTTCCTGTAAATTCAAAGAGAGCTAAAACATGTTATTGCTATTACGTTTCTGAAATATTATAGTTTATACTTATAAAATGGAAAAAAAGAAAACAGTTTCGTAGAACACTCATTATAAAAGTTTGACATATGTAATTAGTAATTGCATACATGCTGACAAAAATCTTCAAGTTGAAAAACAAAGGCTTCTACAAAAACATTGTACACTTGTTTTAATCATTGTACCTGTTTTAGAATACACCCATGTCTGTAGAACTTTTGTGCAGTGTTTGCCACATGCTGGATCTTGGCTGGAACAGCAAACCCCAAAGCTGTCAGTTGTCTGACTTCCCTCATCAGAGTCACCAGGCGGTCACCGTAGTTCACTATCAGCTCCCCACTACGGTGATCTAACTCCATAAGGCGACCATTTGTTTCAAGGCTGAAATACAGTAATTTGTTCAATCTCTATATCAAAGAATGTTTATATTGAAAGTTGATGATTGAGAAGAAAATATTTTAACTAAAAAAGTACATTTATATATATATAAGATTGGAGAAAAAAAGAATCAGCATTAAAACAACTCGAATCTAACAAGTTCAGAAAAATATTATCAAACAGTTTTTTACAGCATTATCAGATGAGTATTAATCAAAACAAAAACAATGCATAGGAGAATTTTTTTTTTCCAACTTCAGACAACACTGATTATTAAAAATGACTGAAAAGCTTTACTCTGCATGTTTAGATCATCTTATTACTCTGTAATGCCTTTATTTAGAAGGATATTTTGAAGTTTAATAAGAGTTTTCTCAAATGAAAAATGAACAAAAATCTAAACTTCATAAATTTCAAGACCTTATTTTGATTTTTTGGGGAGTAATATTTCATGTATTAAATGAAATCCCTACTTTTTCTTTACATTTTTATCAGTTTAAAATCAACTGATTATAAGGCTTAAAGCATTGAGTTTATTGGGAAGACTTTAGTACCTCAGAGGTTTCTTTGGGTCATCAATCAGATCCTGTATGTCACGTGACCATTCATCAAAGGCCTCCTGTCTCCAGTTTACCAGCTCATCATGAAAGTCAGCAGCCTCTTTCCTGAACCTTTGGAAGCCACTGAGGTCACTCAACAGAGATTCTGCAGTCTTAATGTTCTCCTCAACCTATTGAAAACAAAAGTATCCTGAACAAGTTTGTATGATGATTTATTTTTAATGACATGTAGTACTTTCAATTAAAAACAGTAAAAATCATTCCTTTTAATTGTTTGAGTTGTATAGTAAGCATTATAAATAATTTACAATGCTGAAAGAATATCACTATTATTTTCTACATTATCAAGTCTGTTCTAGAATATTTCTGTAACACAAATGGTGATCTAGTGTTTAAAAATGGTAAATTACCATAACTTATTATTTTTTATCAGGATTTTATCTACTTTTTGTATTTATTACTTTCTAGTAAACTTTCAAAAAAGCGTTTCTGTATAAGCTTTATCATGTTAACATACATATGTATAACAATTATTTCTCTAAGATAATTTTCACAAAAGTTTTCCCATATAAGAAATGAATATCTTATGTACTTGGTAAGTGACCCCTAACCTTGAAGATTACATCTACGTAAACTTTTAAAAAAAATCTATGTCATGTGAAAATTCCCTGAAAATAAGAATTAGACAGATCTATTAGGAAAGATGGAAGAGTCCAAAAAAATATTAACACTTTAAGAATAAGTGTGTTTGATATCAAAATATGTAAATCTTGTATAAGTCATGAGACAGAAACAACCAAATGACAACTAAGAACTCAACCAACACTTACCTTTGCCTCCAGCTGTCTGATGTAGACAATGGTGTTTACAAACTCAGGCAGATTCTTGCCTTTGGGAACCTTACCACTGGTGGCTGAGGAAAAGTTGTCTTGTAAAGTTTTCTGGTGGACTGTTAATTGACCTAGCAATGTTTCTCTGTTAAAAACAACAATTCAACAAACTTAATATGCATATAATTATAGACTGTTTTGTAGCAATGATGTGGCCCTTGGGCACCTTTGTCTTATTTAATAAACATAACAGTGCTACGGATGACATTTATATCAAGAAAGATACATGATAAGAGTACAATGAGCATATGCTTTAACTGATGGTAAGATATACACTGTACACCAGTGTATTTTAGACTGACTGTAACTACTTTCAGAGAATAGTTTTCATATTTTCACTCCTGATAGAAACTGCTGTTATCAAAAATTCATACCTTTCAGAAACCATTTCTTTGCTAATGCCAGGCCTTTTGATGAGGGATTTGTATCTCTGGAACTCTCTTTGTAGCTGTAAGGCAAAAATACAGCATGCTTCAATTCACATTTTTGAGGGAAGAGCTTGTGTTAATGTTCTTCAATGTTAAAACTTAAAGACTAACAGAAAAGAGCGCATCTGGATAATGATAGATCTCTGAAAATTACCAAGTACAACCTTTTAAGTTTTAAGTGTAACTAATGCTAAATCTTACTATCAATTATAGCAATTTTCTAAATTTAAAACCTTGTTGCTTTAGTAAAAGATTTGTATAAAACAGTGTTTTTTCCAGAACCTAAAAGGGGCATGGTAATTTGTCCTGAAAGGGGCACTTGTTGCACGAAGAAGTTGTCAAAAAGGGCACTTTTCCCTGACACCTCAGGTCCTGTTATTATGAAGACTTATTTAACTTATACTTTTGATTGATTGATTTGTGTGTTCTAGTTCATTTTCTTATTTGTCAGGTGAAGGTAGTTTTACTGGAGACTGTAACATGACAGAATCATTCGTAAATGCCTATATGACACGAGTACAATTAACTTTATAATTTTGGTCATGCTCATTGTTATTTTTGTTTCCATTTATCTAG
>JAULCC010188772.1:0-23900 GCA_032358795.1 Nuttallia obscurata | reverse complement strand
AGTCAATGAGAATGACTCAGCCGGGGAAAACACTTGTATATGAGGTTACACTGCAGCTTCTAATAACCTAAGTCAATAATAATGACTCAGCCTGGAAAATCTCTTGTTTATGAGGTTACACTGCAGCTTATAATAACCTAAGTCAATAAGAATGACTCAGCCGGGGAAAACACTTGTATATGAGGTTACACTGCAGCTTCTAATAACATAAGTCAATAAGAATGACTCAGTCGGGGAAAACACTTGTATATGAGGTTACACTGCAGCTCCTAATTGCTAAAGTCAATAATAATGACTCAGCAAGGGAAACATCTTGTGTATGAGGTTACACAGCAGCTTCAAATTACCTAAGTCAATAAGAATGACTCAGCCGGGGAAAATACTTGTATATGAGGTTAAACTGCAGCTCCTAATTGCTAAAGTCAATAATAATGACTCAGCCAGGGAAACCTCTTGTGTATAAGGTTACACAGCAGCTTCTAATGATATAAGTCAATAATAATGACGTAGTCGGGGAATCTTCTTGTGTATGAGGTTACACTGCTGCTTCTAATAAATTAAGTCAATTGTAATAACTCAGCCGGGGAAACCTCTTGTGTATTAGGTAACACTGCAGGTTTTTATTACTTAAGTCAATTGTAATGACTCACCCGGGGAAAACTTTTGTGTATGAGGTTACACAGTAGCTCCTCATTGCTTAGGTCAATAATAATGACTCAGCCGGGGAAACCTCTTGTGTATGAGATTTATCTGCAGCTAATAACTGCTTAAGTCAGTTTAAATGACTCTGTAGGGGAAACCTCTTGTGTATGAGGTTACACAACAGCTTCTTATTACTTTGGTCAATAATAATGACTCAGCCGGGGAAACCGCTTGTGAATGAGGTTACACTGCAGCTTCTAATTGCTTAAGTCAATTAAATGACTCTATCGGGGAAACCTCATGCGTTTGAGGTTACACAGCAGCTCCTAATTACTTACGTCAGTAGTAATGACTTGGTCGGGGAAACCTATTGTGTATGAGGTTACACTCAGCAACCGCCCAGTTATTGTTGTTTGTTTAGTAAATGTTTCAAAATTGATTGTTTCCTATCTTTAACTATCAATTATTTCCTGACATCACAGTTTTGTGAAACATAAAAGACGTGTAAGTATATATATCTCTCTAACAAGATAAATAAATTATAGCCTTCGTAATTTACTTTATTATTACAGATTTTACATGATTCCTGCTTTAACATTTTCAGTTTCACCATTTCTGTATATCATTCCCTGGGTGATGGTTCGCATATATGTTGACGACGAATTGTAAGTAATATTTAATTTTATTCTTTTTTGTTTTTATGCACATACATGAAGCAGTACAGATAAAGCAAAAATGACTTTTGTCCGTAATTCATTCATTACTTACACGTAAAGTGTCATATATATATAACATTTACACCATCACAATAAGATATATATATATATATATATAAATTAGGGGAAAGTCAACAAAACAGAGCCATACAGTTAAATTAAAACACTGAGCGCTTTTGGCAGTTAGCCTTTAACAGGGGAAGCACATGATTTGATGAGAGCTAACTGCCGAAAGCGCTCGGGTGTTTAAATTAAAATGTTTTGTTGACTTTTCTCTTCTTTATAATTCACACTTCGTCAACATTGCATCCACATGGATACAGAGCATGTAAAAGATAGTCTGTTTAGGGAATAAATTTCTCTTAAATATATGTTTTGTATCATATTAATGAAAAGATTGCAATATATTGCAATAGCTGCTGTAAATTGACATGAAAAGATCAGAGAGATACACGGAAGTAAAACCCGTGAAAAAATCATTTTGATGTTGAATTAAATCTACTTTGACTCAATAAATTTCCAAAATAAAATGTGGCTTTTTTTTATATCTAGGGCTTCATTGTCAAGACCTTTTTTTAACAACAGTTCAAACAAAAAATCTAAGAATGCAACATTTATTTGAACAAGTGTTACAATCTACACGAAATTCGCCGCCGGTCTAAGAGATAACTTTTTATAATTCCTATAAAAAGAAAAGAATTAAAATGAAATGTTTTTGTAGAATTCATGAAGGTGTAAGAGCTTAATATTGCGATATGATCTCAGTTGTTCAAAAATCAATGTAGGCACCTGACATAACTGCTTGAAGAGATCGTTGTATTGTCGTGCCCCCTCTGTGAGGCAGCTAGAGATAGCCATCCTTATGTCTGTTGTGTGTATTTGTATGCGCCCGTTCGTGTGTCTGTGCGTCTGTACGGATTTATCAGGGCTGTAACTGATTGAAGGATCATAAATGACTGGGCACAACTGTTCACTGTTATTAGCCAGTGTGTCGCATAAAATAACCAAGTCTCTACCTATCCAGTTGAGATCATAAATTAAAGTTCAAATTAAGAGTGAAAAAAAAGATTGTCCGGTCTGTAACTTCATTGTTGATTAAAGGTTTTTCAAATTGCATGGCACAATTGTTCACTGTTATAAATAGATGTGTCGCATACAATAACAAGATTTCTTCCTACTAGGTCAAGGTCAAATAAAGTTGAGGTTAAAGGTCAAATTTATGACTAAAAAGGCTTGTCCGATCTGTAACTTTCATGCTCATTGAAGGATTTTCAAATGGCATAAATGGCATGGCATACATTATTGCTTACTGTCATGCGACGATGTGTCGCATACAAAAACCAGGTCTATACCTACCAGGTCAAGGTCACAGATTGAGATTAAAGTTCAAATATAGACAAAATATACCTTTTCTTGGCTGTAGCTTCCCTTCTGATTGAAGGGATTTTAAATAACTTGGCACAATTGTTCAAAGCAATAAAACAATGTATCTCAGGCAAGCAGCAGGTCTGTAGCTACAATGTCGAGGTCACAAATTCCGGTCAGAAGTCAAAATAAGGATGAAAATACCGTCTTATTACACTTCCTTTATGACAAAAAAGTGTTGTTATTCTTGTTAAAGGTATGTGTAAGGCGAGCCATGTGGTGTGAGACCATTCTTGTGTTTAAATCGTATTTTATCTTTAAGGTTGTATATCACAATAAGTTCTAACGGACAGATTTATTTTAAATTTGAAAATATCAAGATCAATCCTTTCCAAACAAAATAGCATTAAGAAAAACGTTGGTTTCCCGGCTTGTTCCATTGTGTGACCCCACCGTAAGGCCCTTAGGCGAATGTTTACTAAATTTAGAATATCATTTAAAATATGTGTTCTAACTGTTCAGACGCATAACTATCGTATTTCTACACACTATTGTTATTAGAATATAGTAATAAACTGTTGTAAAGCACCAACTCTGTTAGAATTTATGTCTTTTAGAAGAAAAAATGTTATTTACGACAAATTAATGAAAAAAGGGAGACAATCCTACCCTAAAATTGAAGAAAAACAGCCATATCTTTGTACTGACATATGTTTTTAAAAGTCCATGTATATATAATGTAAAAATACTTTACAATATGTAAAGAAAAAAGTAACAAGGCTATGTTTTCAATTTTACACCATCAAACTCCGTAAAGAACCCGAAAAAAGAGTTCTTTTGCCTTTCAGCAAGCGAGCCTCTACAAAAGAAAAACTATGCCAAAACTTTTCATTCATAACTTTAAACTTACTTTTGCTCTAAAAAGTCACAAAATATTTGTGTATAATTTCTGTAAATACAATTAAACCCCAAAATTTAGTAGTGCAAGTTGCCATGGTACGTATAAACCAATAAAATAAAATCCACCAAATCAAATCTAGCATACAGTGCTGAAATATTCTACACTTATCAATAAAACAGTAAACATAACATGAAAGTGCAAACATTTGAGTTTTCATACTTTAAAGCACAGCATGATATATTGTAACTTGCCTTTACTTGAAAATACAATACAAAATACAAAACAATAACAACAAGAGAGCCCTTGAGGCGCTAACCTGTAGATTACAGCCATTTCAAAAAAAAAAAAAAAAAATAAACAACCAGGAAGAAATTCCCCATAAAAATCTGATAATATCTTAGCTCTAGCATTTATAGTTTCAGAGGATAAGATAAATGATGCCATCCAAGGAACACTTATACTAAATTATTTGCAAACCTGGCCACTAGTTTTAGAGAAAAAGATTATGAAGTTTTCACTAAATTCATATAAGGATAACCAACTCCCTCCCAATCCCTGTCCCCAATCCTGGTGGCCATGAATTTTTACTTATCAAAATTATTTGAACAATCTTTATATAGTGTCACTTTAAAAACACTTCTGCGAAAGAAAATTTTAATCTTGCCACTAGTTTTGGAGTAGAAGACAATTTGTGTTCACTATATCCATATAAGGAAACCTGACTCCGCCCCCTGAAGGCCATGTTTTTCACTGATGAAAAGAATTTGAGCAATCTTCGAAGAGGGTCACCCAAGGTACACTTATGCCAAATTATTTTTAAATGTGGCCACTAGTTTTGAAGAATAAGGAATTTAAAGTTTGTCCTCTGTTAGCCATGGCAACCAGAGTTCTGCATGGAATCAAATTATTTGAACAACTTTGAAAGAGGACCACCCAAGGAATATTTTTGTGAAAGTTTGTTGAAATTGGTTAAGCCGTTTAGGAGAGCTAAAATAAAAAAGAATAACTACTCCGTGAGAATAGCATTACAGCTGCGCAGTGCTATGCTCACATACTATTGTGATATACACCTTTAATCAGCTAGATCAAAGATCTCTGCCCAAAAGGTACTACAGGTCCAATCCGTTATGTTCGTTTATTATAATTCAGTTATTTATGTAACTGTTATAGAACCTGGGAAATACTGGTGTCTTATATTTTTCATTTATACGTCGATGAAATGATTTCAGCCTACTTAAACGTGAATTGCTGCCTTTGTTTTAGAATAATAGGGGTTATTCTCTGGACCCAGAATCAAAGTATGCATTTAGATTATTTTTCTCAATTTATTTGTAAATAAGAAATTAAAACTTAAACATATAAAGCATTCACCATGCTTTTCAGCGGGAACACGCATCGCATTTTATGCAGTACTCATAAATCACAGATTCAAATGTTATTTGATATCATGTAGGAAATTCCTTCACGCAATAAGTGATCTTACGTATATTGTTTATATTGATAAGTTTAAATTTATATTTTAATAACTTATGGTATACATATTATGTGATTGTTCTAACTATTGATTATATGTTCCAGGTGTTGGAATGCCTACAAAAACGATGTCTATGTTTGGATCATAAAAGCACCGCTAATAGTTACAGTTCTGGTAAGATTAATACTTGTAAAGTAACTATGTAATGTTTGTCTTCTGTGCTACGAATTTATCATTTGTATCCTTCTTACCTATACCAAAATTGCACTTTTTATGTACGGACTGAATTTAATATGTTTAGAATTATAAACAACTGAATTGTATTCTTGTTACTGCTACCGAAGATGTAAACCGTGTATTGCCCATTTTATGGTGGTAAACATGTAAAGCTGAAATAAAAACCTGAAACTGAAACTGCTAATCACATAAATAGAAAATTACATCTAACAATCTTCTAATTGGCCTCTATTTTTAAAAAAAACATTTATTGTTGTCGTATTAAAACTAAAACAGTATAATTATTTTAAGGAATGGCGGAAATCTTCGCTACTATGTTTTCATAGTTGCGATGATTTTATTATCCTATCAAGGTTGTCTTTTTAGCTTACCTGACCACAAAGTGGTAAAAGGGTGAGCTTTTGTAATCACCCGTCGTCCGTCCGTCCATGCGTCTTTGCGTCCGTCTGTCCGTCCGTCAACTTTTCTTTGTATGAATTCTTCTCCTGAACCGCTGACTGGATTTTGCTAAATCTTGGTCTGAAAAATTATGGTATCAGCCATGTTCAATTTTGTTCAAATGCTTAAGGTCCGATGAACAACATAGCCGCCAAAGCTAACAATAGAAAAAACCTTTGAAAATCTTATTGTCAGAAACCATAAAGACTAGAGCTTAGATAGTATGCATGTGACAAAATATAGACCAGTTTATTCAAATGATGACCCTGGTGTCAAAATTGGCACAGTCCAAGGGCGGTCCTGCTTTACATAGACTTATATAGTGAAAACTTTAAAAAAGATCTAGTCTGAAACCAAACAGACTAGATCTTAGATATTTTGTGTGTAACACCATATATATTGGTCCTTTCCAAAGTTTGTTAAAATCATTACCCTGGGTCAAAGTGGCCTCGCTCAAGGGAGGTATTGTTTTACATAGACTAATTAAGTGAAAACTTGAAAAACAATTCTTCTCTGAAACCATACTGACTAGAGTTTAGATATTTTATGTGTAGGTCTAACATCATTTATCACATGACGTTTTTTATTTCCGGTGTAATATAGCCATCACGTTTTTTCGTATACAAACAACACGTTAGATAAATAAGAACCTATGACGTCACAAAATCAATAAAAAAATCCTATTAACCTCTTGTTGTATTGTCATGTGATAAAAATAATATAAGATTCGTTTTCACTTTATATGAAATTTTATTAGACTCGTCCATGAATCTTTATTAACTCGCCAGAGGCTCGGTTAAAAAGGTTCCTCAACTCGTATAATAAAATTTTTATACAAAGTGAAAACTCATCAGAAAATCCTGCGTACATGTATATGGGTCTTTTACAAAGTGTGTTAAGACCCTATGGTCAAAGTTGTCACACGCTAAGATGGTCGAATTTTACATATAAATATTTGAAGAAAACTAAAAAACTCTTCTCCTCTGAAACCATATAGACATTTTGGTTCAAATAAGATATATAGGTTTGTATGTTTGATTTATTTACGTCACTTTCTGCCAACTAGGCCTAATGGACGTACCAGAAAGAGGGAAGCGGATTATACAGAACTCTGCTGGAGACTGGAGAAAACTATATATAGCACTGATACACATGGGGGCTGAACCCCGGACGGTCACTTTATCCCGACACCGACAAAACAGTCGTAATGCTAACCCTAAATCCTGAGCGTCAAGGAGGGAAGCCATTACGATCATTTTTTAAAGTCTTTGGTATGACCCGGCTGGGGATCGAACCTCCCACACCGGAAGCGAACGCTCTATCACTTGAGCTAACCGGGCGATCCTCTACCAATTGTATTCAAATGGTGACATCATGGTCAGATTTGGCTCTGCCCCATGGTTGTCTTTTTTCATATACTTATATAGGACAAACCTATAACTTTTATATATCTGAAACCAAACATGCTAGAGATTATATAGGTTTTGTGTTATCAATGTACTGGTTATCAATCAAGATTGTTCAGTTTGTTGGATCTTGGGGTTATATGAAGTATTTTTAGGTGAGCGATTACAGGACCATCACGGTCCTTTTGATTGCAGATAGCTTGGTATATATATGACAGAGAAGTTAGTATGAACTTAAACACATGAATAATCAGTTAAGCAGGTCTTAAAGTTTCATCTTGTATTTTTACCTACCAACACAAGTTCGACCATTTTTAACCAGATGGTATTCTTAAACTATTAAACTATTATTAAACAGTATGGTCAAACCATTTCTTTATTATATTTATCAGCTGGTGGGCTATCACTGTATTGACAAAATAGATAAAAATGCATTTTAATTTTTGTAACTGATGCATGTACTGTCAGCTACCGCAGAATACTGCATAGGTTTTGTGTATGGTGAATGTGGTCGTCTTCCGCTTTGTATTACATATTTTTTCTAATTTTATAAAATACTGGTTAAGAGTTGTTATACTTGACGGACATAGATACCTTCATTTGTGTTATAAAATGTTCTTAAGATTGGATGAATCCGGTTGTACTAGGAGCACACATAGATTCGGTCATTTCTAACTTTCTCAGGAAGAAGCTATTCAGATTAGTTTATGTGTATTTTAAACAAAGACTAGTTGATTCTTCAGTTCAAAGATGAAGCCCACAACTTTGAGGATTCTTCTAAAGCAAAAACAGACAGAAGATTAAAACTCTGTTAAATGTCGAACGATAATTGTATGTTGATATGCCTTTAAACTTGAGAAGATGTCTGGCCAAACTTAAATGCTTTAGCCATAAACTAAACACTGAACAATGTCGCCATATGAATATTGATATACATCTTAGATTATGTCCAGTACGTCTGAAACAAGACCTTTATGTGGTCGAAACAGAATTTCAATTTTTATGTCAATGTGAAATTATGAAATATTTCGACAAAATATATTACAAAGAAAGTTTAAGTTCAGATAGAAATTTATACATATTTTACCAACTTATGTCAAATACAGATGAAAATATTATTCTAAAAGTAGCTTCATTTGTTCATTCAGCATTTGCATTAAGGAAATTGATATAAGATAGTGAGATGGAAAAAATTTAATTTCAACTTGTAAAAAGTACTTGGATATTACAGTAACATTTGTACCTTTCAGTAATATTGTGAGTGTATTATGAGTAGGAGGTCAAAATACCTCTATAAACCCTTTGATTTGACTTTACTATATGTATAATGATATTTTTTTCAGATCAATTTCTTTTTCTTTATCGACATTGTACGCGTTTTATGCAAAAGAGTAAGAATCCACAGACATCCACTTGGCAGTTCAAAGCATCTGAGGTAAATAAAGTAGTTATAAAGTTTAAAACCTTCATCTGTGATATCAGTTTTCCTATCAATACAGTGACGAAGGCGCAAACTGTCGATAGAGTTCACACTATGTGCTATGTCGAAGTGTTTCTAAAACATAAGAATATGAAATACCATTTCACAATTTTACACACTACATCACCTTAATGTTTTCCATATTTATCTTATAAAAACATTGACAAATAAAATAACATATCCAATTCCATAACATAGAAAATATTAAATTTTCACTTTCATTTTCATCATACCTATAACGAAAATAAAACGCCGTAAAGTGGTAATTGTTAAAATCTTACACTTAAAAAATATAGTTCTATAAAAATACAACACAATCTTTACATCTATATCAATAACTGTAAACCTTTTTAGGTAAATAAAAGAATTCAATTTTAAAGATTCCCAATTTTTAGAAATAATTTTTAAACGAAATTCAACAGCTTTTATAACAATGTCGTCATATACATTTGTGTATTATATGCACGACCGTGTCATATGACATTTACGGCCCGGCACAATCTGCACGGTTATGGGATATTTAATGAATATCTATAATCTTATTAAAAAGCACCAACTAACGATTTATCTTAAAATGTTGACTACTCATATAGACGTTAAGTTCAGAAAGAAACGTCTGTATTGTCAACATAATAATTTGTTGAATTTGCATTTCATTGATTTGATTTACATTTGAACGTTGAGATATTTCTATGTACTGGCTATGCGATAATTTTTCATCTGTAATAATGTTTTTTCACTTCTTCATTTTGTGTTTCTTTAACATTGCTTTGTTGCTAACTGTTTGCATTTACGTATATAGTGTGTTGAATGCTTCAGTCAAGTTTATTTCTTAATCTCAGATAAATCGTCAAAAAATTATCAGTGAAGTATTTATATAATATTTCTTCGTAGAGATTCGTTAAGATGATAGTATTAAACATACATAAATGTCTCATAAATGTCTCATCTTTTGTAGGAAAATAGCAAAGTTTGCGCTCGTTTTGATACCCTTATTTGGCGTAATCTATATTGGTTTTGCTGCATTTCCCCAAGGAATCAGTGTTAAGGCTGACATGATATACCTTTATTGCGAAATGTTCTACAATTCAATCCAGGTAATAGCTTTTATTATTTTAATTAGCGTCTCACTGTTTTACATAAGCATAAACAATTGCAAATGTACGGAATAACTCATATTGAGAGACCATGGTAAACATAAAGTAGTCTCACCACACTTAATTATTTACACGATAATATTTGGCATATACATACTGTCAAGTTTGTCTTCAAATCTCTAGATATCACTATAACAGTCTTAGTTAATATAACACATCTGATGGTAACGAGCTTCAACAGCAGGAATATAGCGTGCATATACAAGTACGCCTAAGAAGCTTCTTCTCTTCATTCATTTTGCCTTGTGAATCAAACACTTTTCACAGTTCTCTGAAATACCTCTAATATCAACACTTTTCACAGTTCTCTGAAATACCTCTAATATCAACACTTTTCACAGTTCTCTGATGAAAAACCTCTTATATCAACACTTTTTACAGTTTTCTGAAATACATCTAATATCAACTCTTTTCACAGTTCTCTGAAATACCTCCTATATCAACACTTTTTACAGTTCGTTGAAATACGTCTAATATCAACACTTTTCACAGTTCTCTGAAATACCTCTAATATCAACACTTTTCACAGTTCTCTGAAATACCTCTTTTATCAACACATTAAACAGTTCTCTGAATTACCTCTAATATCAACACTTTTCACAGTTCGCTGAAATACCTCTAATATCAACACTTTTCACAGTTCTCTGAAATACCTCTAATATCAACACGTATTTTAAGATGAGCTTAAGTACCACACAAGAATACGGAACTGGAAATGCATCGGACGAACGGTCCGGAAATATTAATATATACACATCAGAAGCGCATGTGCGGATCTGGAATTAGGAAAGACGGTCAAATCGTTCGGATAAATCAAAATAAAATATGACTTAAACATCAGAACCGTGGATACGGTACTGGAAAAAAAACCAAGGACAAAGTGTCCGGAATGAAAATACAAAATATATACATCAGAAGCGCATGTGCGGATCTAGAATTAATCGGTCTTCAGACAAATTTCCGGATTTTCACTAAAAAACAAAACAAAACAAAACAACAACAACAAAACAAACAAACAAAAAGAAAACACATAATACATCAGAAGCGTATGTGCGAATCTGGAATATAACAAAAATACAGACATATTTGGCTAGAATGTGGCATAAAACTTGTACGACTAACACATGAAAACTGAGCTACCCGCTGTAATAAAGAATCGGACAAACGAAAAACTAACATGCATCCAAAAGCAAAACATAAACAAATGGGAACGAGTTGTCCGAGAACAGCTCTGTGGATTTTGAACTGAAAGATACTCGGGTTCACCCCGACTAACGATATAAGATATAAAATTCATATATATAATTATATATATGCGTCTGAAATAATAACAAACAGACTTAAGGACTCGGTTTTTATGCCTAGATACGTTATATTAACAAGTTGATACAACAAAACAAATAGTTCCACGACCCGCTCCACTCGGAACTCCTCGGTCGATTTCGGTACTCTTCATCTAACCTCGGATGTATGACGGC
Organism: Nuttallia obscurata; assembly: GCA_032358795.1. NCBI lineage: Eukaryota > Metazoa > Mollusca > Bivalvia > Cardiida > Psammobiidae > Nuttallia > Nuttallia obscurata. The sequence goes on along the minus strand of JAULCC010188772.1, from coordinate 12,606 downwards.
AAGTAATGTGTAGTTACGCTGATACATTATGTGATTCGCCGCTGCCGTTTTACTGACATCCTAAAACTAACATCCCTTGAAAAGCTTTAGATTTCGAAAAGCAATGCGATCGACTGTTATTTGCAGTCAAAAGTAACAAGTTTTTTAATTAAAAAACCCCAACTCTTCCGGCGTCTGCCCGCATCAACTGTGTTTATTGTTGTTTTTGTTTAGAAGGAAAATCCCAAATTCAAATAGTTTAAAATGGTGGACTACGTCATACATCCGAGGTTTGATGAAGGGCACCTTAATCGACCGAGGAGTGCCGAGTGGACCCTCTCAGGCCATGAGGGCGATGTTTTTCAAGTGCAATTATATTTCCTACAGTGTGAATCCAATGCACAGGAGCAGGAGTACAATGTCTCGTGACCGTGATTTTATGGGGTAATGGACCAGCTCCCATTAATAAAACTCCCTAGGGTTTTAGAAAACCTGGTAACAGGTGGATAAAATCGACGAAAGTCTGGAATTTGTGTGAATACACACACAAGTTTATAGCCGGAAGGCTTAGATGTCACATGTAATAATCATTCAGCGGATATCTCACACTGAGGGAGGAGATCAATTAATAGTGAGAATAAGTTATCCCAGCGCAGATTATCCGGCATGAGCATGGGGCTAATGCATAACGTTACATACAAACAAACTTCTTGACTAAGAATATAACAAAGGTACTACGCCTAGGCGAGGAACAGACATGTATTACACAGCAGTCTATCTAGAACCTTCTGTAGACTTTGGAAATAAAACAATCAGACAAAGACTTATCTATAGTTTGACAATCCAGACAACTGCGGCACGGATGATGTAGAAAAGCCTCTTCTAACCATAAATTGAAAGGTGGATGCTAGAGTTGTTAGAGTATCCCTCATATTTTACAGTTAATATTTTTTGTATTTAAGGGACACGCTTTTGTATGACAATTATAGAATTGCATGGTGCTGTTTGGGTGCAGCCAGTTAAGCTGCGACCAATCGATATCATTATCTCGTGAATCAGGAATTTTGCCTCAATCTGCCATGCGTGAAGAGGGGAGGGCGCCTCGTAATCCTTGGCTAGCGAAGATGCACGGACCGGGGTTCACTGGTTTAGTCCGGACAGTTAACGCCGTATTTACCGAGATGAATAGCTTTTGGAATGGCTCAGCTATGGTCGGGGTAGGGATATCTGACGGGGTTAAGTCAACGTTGATTGTGGTAGCCGATTTTTCAATCGCCGTAAGATATAGGTATTGCATCCGCAACACGGTTGTGGTTTAATTCGTGCAAAAGCGTCACCTAGTTTTCCAGCATGATACTGTCCGGCACCATGGAGTCAGAGATAGTCGCAAACCACAACATCAACTCACTTGACTGACCGTTGTAGATCAAACATCTGAAGAAACGAACTTTACAGGAATACCCTCTCTTCTGTCGACTTATCTTACAACTGCATTGTTGAAGAATGTGAGCAATAACCCCACTAGAAAGATATTAATATTGATTAATGCCATGCTGCACAGAGAATCAGACATAGTCGCCATGGGGGATAAACTTACGAGCCAATTTTCCTAAAATTATGTCATACTTTGGGTTGGGGGAGGGGAAGCCTGCGTAGTAGATACCGCTTAATGTTGTTTGATTTCTTATCAAAATCTTATAAAAAGCTTTATTTGCTTGAAAGAAAAAAACCTTTTTTACTCTTTATACTGTTGTTTCAAGCATCAAATTATCCCCTCAAGTATTTACCCTGCGTTTTTACGTAAATTTACATATTGTTGTAAAATGTTCCCAAATGTCTTTCTATCGATTTACAAAATATATAATATATCTTTTTTAATAATAACTACACGTTAGTTATTTTTAAATGCTACTACAACATTGCATTTAACTAACAACGCTGACCACACTTTTGGAGGTGGGATAGTGAATGACATTCGATTATTGGTTCTCCAGATTCAGTGACACGGAGATATATCAACTTTATGATTATACATGTAATTGCGTTTGAACAAATAAGTTTGTTGTAGACTTCTTAGATCAGACTATAACAGTTTAGTATAAATTTAAAATGTCTATTTATTGTCCATTAAAGATAAGTTATTTCTATTTCTACTTGTTTTAACTTTTCAGGGATTCATTTTGGCATTGCTGTTCTGTTTCCTTAATGAGGAGGTAAATATATACACTAGAGCATGAATATTTCACCAAATATATACACTAGAGCATGAATATTTCACCAAATATATACACTAGAGCATGAATATTTCACCAAATGTGTTTTATGCAGCCTTCAAGAATGTTTATGAGATAGATATAGTAGAATGTTTATGAGGTAAAGTTGAGTTTTGCTAAAGACTTCACTAAAAATTATTAAGACAGCTATTGAGAATTGTAACACATCAGCGATATGTGCTTAATTGCAAATCTCCTTCTTCCTGTAGATAAAGATAAGCATTTGGTTTATCTCATTGCTTAATAATAATACGTACAGTTTTAGTTTAAACATATTTTTGTTTCAGATAGTTACAATACAATCATAGATCAGTTGTAGGCTCGGTGAACTTATGCATAATAAATGTAACATAGATCAAATAGAAAATGTCCTTCTAGATTATAGAGAATTCAATTTGCAACTTAAAACTAAGATTACAGTTGAAATAATTATAAAGATATTCTAATAAGAATACCAATCTTAATAAGCACTTTCACCATGTAAAAACTCAGGGTTTTGTTAATTACATAAACTTTAAATTATTTATCATTTGTGTGTAAATCATTAAACATAAGAGGCATCATCTTTGTCATTCTTTATCTGCAATTGTTCACAATAGCATTAAACAAATATGTTGTCTTGGTTTTAGTTTGTCTATCCAAAACGTAAACAATGATTAATTTTTGTGGATCCAAGTTATTCTTCGACTATCCGTTTGTAAACACTTTCTTTGAAAGCTTTCCTTTCTTAAACTGCGCATTAGTTTTTACTGTTTTACTGAACTTGGTCTGAAACATTAAGATATTTACCTTTTTTCTTGAATGATTCCGCTCCAAATTACAACACATTCTCCTCTAGGTATGTATGATAGCTTAAACTGATTGTTTCTAACAGTCATCACAAGTAGCTCCTCTACCAACTTCAAATTGTAACTTTTGGGTCAAATCTAGCTTCGCCGATGGACATCGTATTTCATATTGACTTATATCGAGAAAAACAATTCACTCTGAAGCCATGCATACTAGAGCTAGACATTGTTTTTGTACATCATTTACAGGTTCTTTAACACTTTTACTGAAATATTAATCTGGCTAGATACAATCGCATATACGGTTACTTTGAGTAGTACAACCTTCAAGATTGAAAAAACATTCAGTTTGCAAACAAAAATTAAACGTTGTCTCGAACATATTCTGAGCCGGACAGCAACTTATAGACATTTTGTACTGAGCCGGACAGCAGCCTTTAGACTTTTTTCGACTCGTATAGCCTACAACTGAACATGTACTGAGCCGGCTAGCAGCCTATAGACTTTTGGGACTGAGCCGGACAGCAGCCTGTAGACAATTTCGACTCCTATAGCCTACAAGCGAACTCCTTGCACGTGCACTATTTAATGTAGTAGATATCGCCATCTCATATAGCACATCTTAACTATAACGTTATGGCAAACGACTGTCTTTAATTGATTGAACTGTTTTTAGAACTGCGAAAATATGTATATAATTTTTTAGCGTGTAGTGACTCCACGTTCAATATTAATTAGGATTCAACAATCAAATGTTTTGAAGTGTGACATATGTAGTGGCGTAGTGGATACGGTGTTCGTTATGCGTTCAAGAGACTTTGGGTTATAAATCACAAAAAGGGGGCTTTCTTTGGACTTTCATCTGACACCAAGTCTGGTTCTAGCCAGAAAAAAGCATGGGAAGTATTTGCATAGAGATTCTAGATTATTTAGAGTATGTACACATATGTTATTAAAGATTTAAACTGATCTATATTCAGATATAAGAGAAAGACTTTCTCTAAGGCATGTTTGAAATTGCTAATTTTACATTTATGCATAGAGAAGATGTACAAATTCCTCTCACACCTCGGTCTCAACAATGTTTAACAGAAATAATGTTTAATAAAATATATCTATTTAACTTTTCAGCATTTGCGTTAATATTTTTAATGTGTTCGTCGTTACCTAATTTATCTTTTTAACGTATAACTGTTTTACATTGTTTTCACTCAAGATGTAGGACCGCATAGTTAAGATACTTGCTCTTAACACGGAATTAAACTTGTGCAATCCAATGCTCTAAACTACCTGCATTTTTAAATATAATGAAAAAAATCACGAACCAGTTGGAAACGTCAACACGCTTAACTTGAAAATAGGTCGATATGAGTTGTAGCATAAAAACAATGGAATCATTTTCTACGACGAGGAGGTCATTCAATTTTTTGCACTTTATAAAATGGTGGCTAATTAAATTGTTTACATCAAATGTATGTCAAAAGAAATGGAAAAAAAATGGAAAAGGATAAAACTTTAAAAACAAAAAGTTTAAAATGTTTGCATTGGAAATAAGAAAATAATTACCTTTAAGGGGATGTATCAATTCTTATAATCTATACTTTTACCTCTAAAAGATGAATAGGCTGTAATTTCAAAAACGAAATTGAATTCATCTTCTAGTTTTATAACAAATAATAAGTATTTCGTCTAATGTTTTCTCTCTCTCTCTCTCGACTTTGTGTCTAAAATAGTTTGTGAAGAAACTTCTAATTGCTATTCGAAATTTGTTTACATCGACCAAGTCTAAGTACTTTTTCAAACCGAAGTAAGCAGAAATCAAATATTAAAATCTAGGTTTAAGTAACTTTGATAAATATGTAGATCTATCAGCTAACCTTTGTTTAAAAATGGATAAAAAGAAATAAGTTTCATTTCCATATCCGAAAGCTAGCCATAAAATGTAAAATCCTTACTTAGAAAGACTTGTATGCCAACGAGGCCAAGTATGACCGTTTGGATTTATCAACTGGTTGTATATAAACGTAAAACCTATGTATTTGCAATTAGCCCCGTCCAAGTTTAACACAACCTAGATCTGTTTATATTGTCTGTTTCACATTTAGTATTCTCCTTTAATATTATAAGTGCGTCTTTGGAATACTGCCTGCTTTAAAAAACAAAAACAACACTTCACATCCGTTTAAGTAGACTATTGGCAATATCAATGTATTAAAGATTAAAAAAAAAAAAAATTATTTTTAGCGGTGCATTTTCCTGAATAAGATCACAGCCAGTGTCTGAGATGTACGCAATTATTCAGATCACGAGACTTTCAGGCCGAGTGATCTAATTTTCCTTATCAACTGGGATCTAATGTTAGACAATTCACATCAACGAATGAAATATTTCAATTTTAACATGAAAGTCGCTGCACTTGATTCTTGGGCACTGAGAGATACTTGGCTGAATGACGTCATTTTTCACCATAATTTGACGTCATATGTGATTTAACCTAGGTCCGCGCGTCAGCTTGGTGCAATTGTGTACGGTACAGTTTTTCTTTGTTTATAATAGTTACACGTGATGTCGCGAGCTTTGTTATAATTCTAGAACACTATGTATTGTATATATATTATATATATGGACGATAAGTGTTAAGCCTGGGTAAGATACTATTTAGTTACATTTGAATTTGCAGGTTCACAATGAAATCAGACGTCATTGGAACAGAAGACGTTTCAAAGGTTTTGGTGGGCGTACAGTCTTATTCTCTTCCTGGCGTAAAAACTCAAGTCTATCTCGTGGAACAGCATCAACTGGATATAACTTGACCGAACGGGTTGGAAACTCTGACTTCAATGACACGAGTGACTTTTGTGACTCACGTATATCACCGCTGAAATGGAGAAGCAATTACAAAAATAAAGAAGAGTTGTATGCTTTGAACGAAAATACTTGTGCCACAAAGCAAACATTGGATGCTGAGTCTTGTAAAAATACAGCTGAGAAGTGTGCATCAATATAAGCAACACACTTACAACCTACTAACTACATTATTTAATAACATCCATTTCATGGTTAAAATTGATAAAATTCATCCAAAACATATTGCTTATTATGCTTAGGCATTCTTTTATGAACTTGACAGTGACACTTGGGTTTATACAGACATACGAGTATGTATGGCGTGTCTATTAACACTGAATGCCTATTTCTATTTGTCATGTCTATTTTAGAAAGACTGTGCTACAATTACATTAAAATGACTTCCATTTTATATATTTAGTTTATATATATTCATCTATAAAGTTGTTTAAAGACATTGCGGTAGTGTGAAAAAGGACAATTCCCATAAATCAGTTTTTGAATCATTAAGACGTTTTTAACGTTTGAGGGTTCGAACTCTGTTTAATAAAGTTCCCTTACCGCATATAGGTTCGCACGATTATATACCTGTGATGTTAGCCAACTGCTATAAAACACTATAGTATTTTTATGTATAATTCGGCAGAATAAAATCTATGAAACTTAATCGAGTTATTGTTTGTTAAACCCATTACATTTCAGATATGAAACTAATCATTTGTTTTAACATGTATGTCTTGATCTAGTGGTGAAGCTTTATCAACTATGTCATAAACCAGATGTAAATAAAATATAAGGCACATAAATTTCGTTTTCATTTAAGAAGAACACATTTGCTTTTTTTGAGGGTAACAAGAATCCATGTTATTCTGGCGATGGTAAAAAGAAACGACCTTTGAAGAAAGACACGACTTTTAACTTACGCGTATCCCGGTGACTTTTCATTTGATAAGATTAACTGCAATAAACATAAAAATACCATATTTATATAGCACTCTTCTCATATTGAACATAATGCTCAAAGGTGCCATACATAGTATTACCCCGATATAAGGTTGTAAGTCGGCCGTAAAGAGATGGCGCAGAATGAAGCCACGGTATATTGGCTTACACCTTCAGACGTGCCCTTTTATACACCTGGTTGGAGTGAGGCACATGCTGAAATAATTGTTTACCCAAGGAAATTCGACGTGCCGGTCAGGATATGAACTCAGCACCGTACCACCCTGAGACTTGCGTCTTACAACTATTCCACCGTCCCACATCACAAGCAGTATGACATATACACAACCATAATATATCTACTGTACCATCTTAAATGCAACCAATAATAAATTAAATTATCTAAACTTCTACTATAACCATTTCAGTTTAAGATAACAACACCTGCCCAAGAACACAGAGTAATTGTGATATTTCTATTATGTATTTACCTCTAATGAGTAAGGCTACAGTAGTGCACTGGTTTTAAATATTTAGTAAATAGCAGTCACGCAATAAGACGTACAAAGCGAGACAACTCCCATATATACCTGTAACAGCATAAAGCGCCCAAATAAAAAGAAAGACCAACAGATCCAATAACCACTAAATTTTGTTGTGACTACGTTTGCAGTCTCGAATTTAACATAAACAAAATTAAGCGTACTTTTAATAAAGCAACTAAAGGCTTATTTCTACGGCAATAATGCATTTAGAATCTTAGATACCTCAGCAATTGGTTTAAATAACATAAACGAAAAAAAAATATAATTCACGTATATGTCGATGCAACGAAAATAGCAAAACTTATCTGTATTTGGTATACACATTGTTGTCAGTTATGGCATGAAAGATCCGACAGTGCTCCCGGGATGAACCCCAAGAAGTGGGAGAACATAATGGCTGTATACATAAAAATAAATGAGTACATAGTATTATGCTGCAGCCAGAGGTTCTACTGTAACTGATGCAGTGCTTGTCTTTCTAATTTATAATTCTGCTTGTCCCAGCAGAGGATGTGTTGACCTCAAACCGTATCCACAGCTCTGAAAACATCACGTCCTAAGACCAAGGATCGTCTGTTCATCTGCCCCAGAAGTTTTACCGTAACAGGTAAAAGTTATCTGTCCGAGAAAACAACAACTATGAAACGCCGTGGATCGAGAACTGTTTTTAAAATTATTATTATATGGATTACGTCACCTCTGCCTTTGTAGGGGCTGACTATGGACGTCCCAGAGAGAGGGAAGCGGATACACAGCACTCTTCTGTACGGAACTATGTGTTTTTTAATGTGCACAGTGTATAGCACTGATACACGTGAGGCCGAACCCCGGCCGGTCAATATATCCTGACACCGACAAACCAGTCGTAATATTAACCATAAATCCTAAGCGTCACAGAGGGAAGCCATTTCTACCATTTTTTCCATTTTTTGTGTTGTCCGTTCTGACAAGCTTGGATAAACGTTTATTGCAGATGGTACATGAATAGACGGACTTAGTGGGGAAGATAGCAGTACATGAATAGACGGACTTAGTGGGGAAGATAGCGGCGGCAACACAGGTAATCGGTTTACATGTACTGTATGTAGCGTCACAGATTGTACGGGTAGTGTTAAAGGTAGTGTTACAGATTGTACGGGTAGTGTCACAGATTGTACGGGTAGTGTTACTGGTTGGAGAAGTTTGATCACCCTTCTGCTCTAATACAGCCATCACGGCCTATACAACGGCCTCATGGTCCTCCTGTTACGGCTTTTTTATGCGGTGGCTTACTAACCGGTGCTGAGTTCCTTTTCTTTATTGTCATGAGTCTTTAATAATTTGCAAAGTAATTTCACTACAGTTCCCACTATATAACATGGTGGCTACATTATAATCCATATTCAAATAAAGTACTACATGTCTAAGTGACTCATATTTGTGGTAATTTTACACCGATTAGGGTTTTCAGGAAGGTGAAAACGCCCATCGTGTAATCATTTTGGGTTAGATGAGTGCCCCTAAGTACTTCTACTATAAAATGTAGCTATAGTGAATAAATATAATTCTGGTTACATGACTGTATGAGTTTTCAAAAGTTATTGACATGTACTTCAAATGTTTTACCCGTACTTTTATATTACTCATTTAAACTATCTTTTCTTTGATCTAAAGATAAGTTAATGTATTTTGCGAGTCTTACTAAGGTACATGTATCTTTTTCAGAATTAGTAAGCAAATCAATTTAAACATAGATGGTCTTTGATAATAAAATTTCTTAATATATTTTCCCTTTTTCCGAATAGCATGGACAAACCATAATGAAATGATAAATATCTTCAATACATAAACCATGACAGCACAGACACACACGTTCGTTCCTAAATATAGCGTTTCTAGCATAACGTATTGTTTGGATACGTAAGTCGTGAGCAGATAATACTAATCTTGTGACAGAATATACGTAAGTCGGCACTCATAATGTCTAGGTACTTCTCATATGCAAACTTTAAATAATATATTTTCCTCTAATACGGGACTGTTATTTATAGTACCATGCCATTTTTGAATAAAACAGCCTATAAGTCGTTGCTTAAAAACAGATGGAAATTGTTTAACGCCTACCGTAAGAACAAAAGAAATTCCTTACGTATCGAGTAAGACTTTTACATTAAACACCCAGTTCTTAACACCTTCGTTACAGTCTATGACACACTGCTTATATATCTTTCGAACTATAATATTATCTGTATTGATAATTTTACATTTAGTTGTTAGCATACTTCCACAGGCATTTATAGTCTATATACTTTTAAGATTTCTGATGCCTTGTGATCAGTACCAAATCCCCAGAGCATGGCTCATAATTTATGAAAATACTTTGAAACATATTTTGGAAATGATCATCGAAAAAAGCTGCTGCCATTGAAAGCCTAGTTCTGTCAGTAGAAAATATTGGCACTGGCAAAATATGCATGGAGCAAAAATGAGTAAATTCAAGCCCTGGCAAATCTGCACAACTGTTTGTCTCATCATTTACTGGTATTGCCATGTTTTTACAACCAAAGATGACACAACACCTTTTCACCTTCCCTCAATACCTTCGGTCCTATGATTATAGGCTTAGAATGTTGTGGAAGTTTAAGACTTTGTAATTACAATATTAGATATATATTTATATATTTCTTTGAATGTATAATTATATACTGAGAATATTTGATAGACTTAATTTTAAAATAGGCACTTAACACAAGGTATTGTTTTTCATAGCAAAACAGATGTTATACATGCATATTAATTTCACTACATGTGTACTCTTGGAGGAATAACTGACCTGTCTCGGGGAAACATATTTCAGCTTGTAGTCAGCCAAGTAATTGTGTGTTCTCATATATGCTTATATATAGGAGTCAGATCACATGAGTTAAGAGCAGCATGTTATCTCATTTGTAGTTAGAGCAATGGTATCCGGGGCTGATAGCCTTCTTCAATCTGAAGCAGTTATCTGGCTTGTTTGTATTTTCTGTTACATGTACATTGTCCATATAAACACATTTCTGATGCTATGGCATCTGACTAGTTAGATGAAAGCATATCAACATCCATAGCCTGTTTGTTTGTTCATTTATTCGGAACTTAATAAAAGTACATAAGTCATATCGCGACGTTAAGTTCATTACAGGTGGGAGGAGACCTCGGAGGACGCCTGTACTCTATGTCAGGCACAGGGCGCGCCCTGGTAGAACCACCGACCTACTGCAAGCCAGACGCATGGCCTCTTCACTTGAAAAGTCCGAATTGCCCAGACCGAGATTTGAACCCACATCGGTTCTGACTGAAAAAAAATCTAAATAAACAAAGCAATTTTTGGTAATTTCAAGGGCAATCATCCAGTTGTCTGATATGGCTGATTTTCAATGCAACTGAGCTCGCATTAATGTCTATCTATTGTATAAGTTTGGTGATGATCAAGAAAGAAATGGAGGTTAAACTGCGTAAACAAGCTGTAAAATAGTAATTTTGAAAAGTAATTTCAACAGTTACAAGGGCCATAATTAAGTAGTGCATTGGAGGATCAGGCTGAGTTTGAAAAATAACCATGCTCTCATTGATATATTATCACTGTATAAGTTTTTTTGGATATCAAAAAAGAAATGAGACTCTATCGTTTAAACAATCTGATTTATAATAATTTTGACAATTTCAAGAGTCATAGATATAATCTAGTCATGCATGTGCAGATATGTTTGGTTTTCAACAGAAACTGAGCTCTCATGGATATCTAACTACTGTATAAGTATGTTTTATTAAGATATTATCAAAACTAAAGACTTAATTACGTAAACAAACAATTGTTTACGGACGCACGCACTAACGCACGCACGCACGGAAGACGGCAACCATGCCACGACATAAGCTCTTCTGGCCAGTAGAGATAAAATCTAACTGAATAAAAATATGTAAATAAACAGATCAAAGGAATACAAATAAATTGTGCAATAAAACGACATGAAACTTCGCTGTAGTTAGCCAAGACTGGCACTTTGAGAAAAACTTTTTTCCTTCGTATGTTTTTTGTACATCTAGACAATAGTTCTGCTCAGGTTATATCCATCCTGATCTGGGTCCCTTCAGCTCCGATATCGACTTTTTTTTCCAGCTCAGCCTCAGAAAGCTCTCTTGATAACGCCTAAGATCTTGCGCATCACTTATCTATAGCCAACTACAATGTTAAAAGTATACTCCCAAAGTTAGATGATCTGTACGTCGAGTTTAAGGACTTTGATATCCCAACCTTCTCAGAAACTTGTTTAAACTACTCTGATCATTTTAATGACCTACATATCCCGTGCTTCGCCACTCCCGAGCGAAAAGATCTTGCAGATGGGTTTGGTTGTGTAACTGTCTATGTTACAAACTGTCTCTCTTACAGAAGAAGAACTGATCTTGAATTTACTGGCTAAGAATGTGTCTGGATTGACTTGCTCCTAAAACATGACCTAATCCTCATCGGCATTTTCTACAGACCACCCAATTCTGATTCCGGATATTGCAATTTACATTGAAGACTTAGCTCTTGATGATCAACACTGAAAAGACGTTATAATTCTAGGTGACTTTAACTTAAATATGTTACATGAATACTCTACTCGCAAAATCAATTCAATACGTCAGAACTACAGCCTCTTTAAAACAATGGACGAACCTACTCATTTCACAGAACATTTATCGTTACTCATTGATATTCTGCTGACAAACAGTAAACAAAATTTCATTACAAGCGGTGTCTCTGGTCCCTTTTTAAACTAAGACAAAAGATATCTCTATTCAATTTCTGAATTTTCAGGGTTTTTCTAGAAAATTTAGAATAACGAATTGTATTTCAGATTTCAGTCATTTCATTAATCAAGAAAGTCGTGCAAAAATAAATGCTAAAACTATATATTGAATGAATGAATACTTTGAATCTAGAAATGAGATTTTACCGAGTGATGCATGGTTAACATAGTGATAATATGTTAACCATGCATCACTCGTTAAAATATTATCACTCATTGCTTAATAAGAACGCATCTGCAGTAGAGTCAAGTAACAATATTATATTGAACATTACTATTCAAGCAAATATCAATATATCAAATTGTGAAATTACCGAGAACGAAATTCTAACTGCGATTTCATAAGTTTTTTTTCACGGAAATCCCGCTTCCGGCCCTGATGAAATAGGTATGAATACATTTAAATGAACATCTA
>JAULCC010188661.1:0-13034 GCA_032358795.1 Nuttallia obscurata | reverse complement strand
CGGACACCAAGCCACGGCAGTAGCTTTTCTGGCCTTCGGTCTGTAGAGCTAAAATCCAAATACCAACAATTCCAAAAAAGATACTATGTAACTAAGTAAGATACGTCTGTTCACTGTTTAAATGTTCTACCAATATGACCCTCACCTTGCCCATCCTTGTCAAATACTCTAAACGCCTCCTGAAGATCTTCCTCATTCTCCGTCTCCTTCATTTTGGTAGCCATTATATTTAAAAAGCTTGCGAAATCGACGGCTGAAGTAATGAAATATCAAATATATTTATCGCCATATAGTCACAGATGAGATTACAAAACAAAGGTTTCAAATATTACAAAATCGGTCTACCTAAGTCTCATAGATCATGAATAAGTATAAAAAAAAGGCCAAGTCTTTAAAATTTATCATCTGACATGTTTCGGCTTAATGCCTTTTTCAAATGATTTAACACTAGCATACTCGAAAACTGCGAGCGGGCATAAAGCACTAAGAGGGATTTTTATGTCTTTGTAACACATTGTAAATGCAGAAATATACCAGAAAATGAGTAAACACTTGTTTCCCGACTTTCGTTTTCGCATGACGATTGTTCTAAAATTCTATTTCTCTCTCTAATAATCAATGTGACGCACGACACAAGACAACAATTACAAGTATTTGATAATTAAATAAAAAAAACTGCACACAGACCCTTTGAGATTTAAAGCAATCGCTTTAGTAAACTTTTAAAAACAATAAACACATTGAATAAATAAAGGAAAAACAAATAACAACAACAAATTATTTTCAGCCACGAATATATAAATACGCTTACTATCGCTTTCCAGATCCATTTTCATGTCCTCGAGGTCTGCCATACTGGGGTTCTGACCCAGAGCCCTCATCACGGTACCAAGCTCCTTACAGTCAATAGCCCCTTCGGCGGATTTATCGTACAGACTGAATGCCTCCTTGAACTCTAGATAAACAAGCGGACATGAGCAAATGGATATGATTTAGCCACAACGTGGCAAAATGGCTTCTAGCATCTATGACCTGTGTAGATTCATAACAGCCTATGCATAGTCTATAACCGATTCAGCGTCTGTTATAAATCCTGAAATTTTCTAAATTCAATCCTGAGGTGCATGTATAACAAAAGGGCCACGGTGACCCTGACGGCGCTCACATGAAGATGGCAGCCATTTTTTTTTTTGGTAAACAGCAGGGACAAGTTTACCAAAATAAATATATGTGCTAATATCTCAGCTATAGCATTTATGGTTTCAGAGGAGAGGATTTAAGATGAAAAATAAACCCCTATCCCTTGGGGCAGGACCAAAATTTACCTTAGGGCCACCATTTAAACAAACTTAGTAAAGGACCTTAATATGATATAACAAACATGATATCTAGACTCTAGCATGTATAATTGAAAGGAGAAAATGTCTAAGTCAATATATTAGTTCATCTAAAATGACCCCCATGGGGCAGGGCCAAATCTGACCCAATGTTCACAAAACTTGGTAAAAGACTAACATGGCATGATGCAGTCAAAATATCTAAGCAATATCTGACCCAACTGTCACCATTTAAACCAACTCGGTAAAGGATATATATATGATATAACAAATAGAATATATAAGCTCTAACATTTATAGTGGTTACAAAGGAGAAGAATTTTTAAAGGTTTTATAATATATAAAGTTAATGTAAATTAAGATGACCCTGGTTACGTTTGATTATTGGTGAATGGTGTTAGTGGGGTATAGAGGGATCATCATGATTTAATTTTTTTTTACAGTCAACGATTACTGACAAACATATTGTATTTAGATACTCCTGAGAGGTCGTTTTATTTACCAAAACCAGTCACCTCCGTAAGTGCACATTGTTTTTTTGCCCTTGAAAAGTTCAAATGGTCAAAATTGGTACAATTAAATCGTGAATACAATCGAAGCTTCATTTACATAATTCGTTATTTACTAATCTTAAAAATCAACCAGAAGAGCCCATGATCTTGCATGTCAATTCTCTTTATTCGTTTGTCTATTCATTTTTCTGTTTTCTGCTCTTGATAATTGTGAAACAGTTTTAATTGAGAAAAAAAGGACCAAATAAGGAAAGCCAGTAGAGTAAAGGCCCTTATATGTCACGTAAACATGTCGATAATCAATGCAATATAACTGTATCTCCTTCTTCCATGCATGTAAGATACAGCTTAAGCACGACGGTTCCTTTATAAGATCAGATAACGAGTTCCGTTACATATTGTTTCGGTAAATAATTTATCATATCTTACAGTCTCTTGGTGAAATTTTAAGTTGTTCATGGTGTTTATATATTTTTTTCAGAGTTTCTCATACTTTGGATGTCATCGTTCCTTTGAGTCTGGGAGGGTGGGGGTCGGTGCGGTCCAAGTGGCCACACTGGAAGAACACCTATAGTAACTACTTATGCTGTTTTAAACTTACCGGCTATCTGTTCCTCTGTGAAGGAATCAGCCTGCAAATTAAAGCAATTATACTAAATATATATTAATAAGAGACTTCTATATTTTGAGTACATCTTATACATGGAGTCCGTTTCGACATCAGGCCACGGCATGTCTCAAGTCATCACAACTTAACACGAGTACCTCTGAATGGGAAACTTATTCATTCTCTTACAAGTGTATAACATAAAGTCAGAAAACAGTTCATTCCTTAAGTCTAAACTATTTAATATTACAAAACGTGTTAGAACCATCTCCATTTTATACAATGAGACTATTCTCTCACGCATAATGTGGTACACACTATAAAAGGCAAATGGCGACTCATCGCGTAACAATTGTTGTCAGGTTTAATGGATTTGGAAACTAATGATAATATCAGGTTAATCTGGTTATCAATCACGCCTAATCGTCAGCTCTGTATTAATAATGTATTTTGAAAACCAGAAAAACAAACGATAAGGAAAGTAACTTACCATGGTGTAAAATGCCTGTATGTCCGTTGGTATTACACAAACTGCACCACACAAAAATTGTAAGAACCAGTCAGCCAATATTCTTTGTTACGGGGTAGAACATATTTGAATTGATGAGCGACAATTGTTTTGATTAAATGGATTCATTATCCTGATACCCATACCTGCGCCCAAACCGTAACGGGGTGATCTTTATCGTTGCAACGTATGTACGAGTTACTTCCCATTAGTGCTAGCCGACAGTGGGATACATAACACAGCTCGTGCTAGATTTTATTGCTTGGATATTCCTGATAAGTATCTGAAACTTAATGAATACTAAATATGTGTTTAATGATTTAGGGTTTCACATAAAAATGTTGTTATCTCCATAAATATGTGGCAGCAGAACAGTGACGTAAAACCATCGTACGTAAGTGTGTCCAGTCGAAAATGTGTTTTATTGTACTTGACACAACCTTATCTTTTGTTATTGAATTATTAATTTACTTAACTTAACGTTATCACGTTAAATTAAGCTGTGAGTTTACTTAGATGAAACGTTACTACTTTTTATTTTGCTGTGAATTTACTTAGACGTAACACAATTACATCGCCCGGGATAAATTGTATTGTAATTAAAGGTGTAATATATCTCACGGGTTAAATTTATTACATGTAATAAAAGGTGTTATAATTCTCATGGGTTAAATTGCATTACTTGAAATAAAGTGTTATACATCTCACGGGTTAAATTGTATTACATGTAATAAAAGGTGTTATATATCTCACGGGTTAAATTGCATTACTTGAAATAAAGTGTTATACATCTCACGGGTTAAATTGTATTACATATAATAAATGGTTATACATCTCACGGGTTAAATTGTATAACATGTAATAAAAGGTGATATATATCTCACTGGTAAAATTGTATTACTTGTTATTAAAGGTGTTATACATCTCACGGGTTAAATTGTATTACTTGTAATAAAAGTTGTTATACATCTCACGGGTTAAATTGCATTACTTGTAATTAAAGTTGTTATACATCTCACAGGTTAAATTGCATTACTTGTAATTTAAGGTGTTATTCATCTCACGGGTTGAATTGTATTACTAGTAATTAAATGTGTTATACATCTCACGTGTTAAATTGTATTACTTGTAATTAAAGTTGTTATACATCTCACGGGTTAAATTGTATTACCTGAATTTAAGGTGTTATTCATCTCACGGGTTGAATTGTATTACTTGTAATTAAATGTGTTATACATCTCACGGGTTAAATTGTATTACTTATGATAAAAGTTGTTATACATCTTAAGGTTAAATTGTATTACTTGTAATTAAATGTGTTATACATCTCACGGGTTAAATTGTATTACTTGTAATAAAAGTTTTTATACATTGATTGATTGAGGTGGGTTTTACGGCACTGCAACACTGTATAGGTTATATGGCGCCATATAGGAAAAAAACTTGTTGGATCCACATCTCATTTACATCGAGATAGAAATATGGGGTATTGATCCAACAACTTAATACCTGCTGGAGAATCAGAAATGCAGACACTCCAGTTTACGTTAAAACCCTATTAGTCGCCTCTTACGATCATGCAAGGGTTAAGCAATGGTCCAAATTCCTGTTCTACGTCAGCACGCCCCAGGCCCACATGGGGCAGTTTTTATACATCTCACGGGTTAAATTGTATAACTTGTAATAAAAGTTGTTATATATCTCACGGGTTAAACTGTATTACTTGTAATAAATATTGTTATTCATCTCATGGATTAAATTCTATAACTTGTAAAAAGGGTGTTAAATATTTCATGGGTTTAATTTTATTACTTGTAAATAAAGGTGTCAAATCTCTCACGAGCCAATTTTAAAACTTTGTAAATCATAATGTCTAATGACATAATGACTTAGACATGAAGATTTTTTTTGCATATAAAGACGTTGTATTACTAAGGCGTAAACTAATAACAGGTTAATTAATATAAATTATAACTTATTATATATACTAATTGCATTCTTATAAAGACGTTAAGTTTCTAAGACGTATGGGGCATTATAAATATCCATGAAAATATTATGTAACTTTGACATAAATACCGTGCTTGTAATTAATAATATCAAGCTTCTTAGAAAAAAATCTATCTCAGTTGTAAATAAAGAAATTAAGCAAATAGGATATACATTTATAGCTTGTAAATACAAGGCTGTAAAACCACTCAGCCATATAGTTTAGCAGTGTCGAGTCTCGGTTTCTACCATAATCAATCATGTTTAGCTAAACACATTTTCAAAGATAACATGAACTTATCGAACCTGTAATTGGTTGCATGCTAACTATACCTAACCTATACAAGAAGGCCATGGTGACCCTGAAGCGTTGACCTGAAGATGGCAGCCATATTTTTATGATTGAGTTGAGTTGATTGAGTTGGGTTTTACGGCACCGCAACACTGTATAGGTTATATGGCGCCATTCAGGAAAAAACTTGTTGGATCCACATCTCATTTACATCGAGATAAAAAATATGGGGAATGGATCCAACAACTTAATACCTGCTGGAGAATCAGAGATGTAGAAACTCCAGATTAACGTTAAATCCCTATTAGTCGCCTCTTACGATCATGCCAGGGTTAAGCAGTGGTCCCATTTCTTGTGCTACATTAGCACGCCCTAGGCCCACATGGGGCATATATTTTTATGAACAACATAACAAAGTTTTCCTATATAAATAAAAAAGTGCTAATATCTGAGCTATAGCATTAACGGTTTTAGAGGAGAAGCTTTAAGATCCCCCACCCACTTAAGCAAGGCCAACACAGTCATGCCATGGTCACCATTTGAACAAACTAAGTAACGGACCTTTATATGATATAACAAACATCATGTATATTATGTAAACTCTGTCATTATGCTTTTGGAAAAGAGTTTTAAATTTGCACAATATAACTCTATGTAAAACAATAACAATAACCCCCTGCGCGGGGACAAATCTAGACCGAGTGTCACCTTTTGAACAAACTCAGTAAAGAACTTAAATATAATGTCACAAAAATAATATGTAAACCCTAGCCTGAAGGGAAGAAGATTTAAAAAAATCACTATTTAAGTGAATGTGAAATAAGATGCTCCTGTGGCGGGGAAATTTTTGAGCCCACGTTCTACATTCAAACAAACCTTGGTTTTGATTACTAGGGCGTGATATATGCAAATTATCTTAGCTCTATCACTTGTATTTTTGGAGAAGATTGTTAAAGTTTTCACTATCGGCCTATCAGGAAAACTGGCTCTGCCCTGGTGACAATGTTTTTATATTGATAACAAAAAAATAAACAAACTTTGTAGACGGTCACCAAGGAACACTTGGCTAAATTATTTTCAAATCTGGTTACAATTTTAAAGAAAATGATGTAAAAGAGTTTTTCCTTCGTGTTGCCATGGCAACCAGAGTTCTTATATTTTTTGACCATCCAATGAAAATTCTTGTAAAGTTGTATTAAAATTGGCCAATCCATTTCGGAGATGTCGTTTAAAGCAAATGTTGACGGGCGAACGATGGGTAAAGACCGGTCACAATAGTCCATCATGAGTCCCTGGCTGAGGTGAGGTAAAAAGAAGGAAGGTCAATCCAATTTGTGTTTTGATTTGCTTACACGCCATGAGAGAATTAACAACACAGTTTGTTATTTCATTTTTATTTAAAGAAAATTTATGATTAAACTTTGGTAAACATGTGTAAGTTACAATAACAATAAACTTTATTTTTTTCTAAAAGACTCATTTTCGCACATTCACCCGCTGTTTTTCTCAAACTTTCAACCAAGGTCACTATACAAGTACTAGATCTACTATAACAAGAAATACTAGAACTACTTTTTCGCGTCATGTCATACACAAGTAAGTCCAAAGGATTCCGTTAACACAAGCATGAAACACTTCTTGGTATATATAGAAACTCCGTAACCAATCGCATTAACTTAACTAATTGATTTCCAAGAAATTTTCGCACAAACTCTCGTGAGATCTCAGCGAACGTTCTTAGGAATGCCTAGTATCTTTATAAATTTATAAAAGCCTTCTACATCTGTATATTTAATTTACACCTGTCAAACTAAATTAAACGAGTTTGAACGGAATCAGAAGGCAATACTATGAAATAAAATATAAACAAAAATATCTACAAATTCTTCGACAACAGTTTATCACACACATACTCATTTCTATACAAGTTAAGGCAGTCTTATCGCAGCAGTAGCACTAGCACACAAGGGAGACAATCCATTTATATATAAGAGAGGTGGCTGTTCGTTCTATATCTGTGTCATCAGGTGACAACATTGAATCATATCGTGTATTTTTGAGAGCTGTATGGCGTTTTGATATCAAAATCAAATACATGTGTACCCTGCACTGTATATGCGGAAGCACTTGAAAGCAAAACACAGATGAATTCTGATGTTTAAACGTAGAGTAAAACTATAGGAATACTTATATCATCTACTAATAATATACATTATATAAAGCAAAAATGACGTAACGTTATTTTGACAATTGCGCATCGGTGGGTAAAAAAGTTTTAAAAATATATCCAAGATACGTTAAATGACTGATGTAACCGGTCGTTATAGCAACTGAAAAATAAATCATTTTGGCTGACATAAAATTACTGACATTAACTAAATCCACATTCATACAACGCATCAATTGAAAAAAATGCCTAAACAAAATAATAATAAAATCATGACTAATACACACACACACACATCACGCGCGGCAAGAAAAAACACGGAAGTCAGCTAAAAAAACCCACCAGAATTTGGACTGGAAACATATTATTGACAAAGTGCTCAATTTGTCATAATGTTGGGAAACAATTTCATTTACAACTGGAGAAAACTACTGCACAAGAACAGAAAACGACAGCCGCAGAAACAAATCTCAGAAACCTATCAAATTTAATTCCATAGCAAAACGTTAAAAAGAGCCTAGACACAGAAATTCACTTTGTGGGGTTATCCTATGTGTCACTGTAAAAGGCACTGGATAAGGGTATTTTGGCATGATCTGCTGAATGCGATTTAACTTGGGCTAATTGGACATAATCTACTGAAAAAGACTGGCCATATAACTATCCAGACAGAGGCATTTCATATACTCTGGTAGAATACACTGTTGTGGTTTATGGCTATGAGGGATTCCTTTCTGCTAATTGTTAGTTGCATTTACAACATGGACAACATCAGGGGTCCATTTATAGGGGAAGGGGGTCACTAATATATAAAAGCAGTTCAGTGCCAGTAACTTAAAATGCAGATATGTTTAAATATATAAGCTTATTATTTACTATACACCAAGTAATACATTAGATAACCCTAAAACGTGACTAACCCCGAACGTAACAATACAACTGTTTAATGCTAATCGCACATGCATGTTTGCATATAAACATATGTATGCCTGAGAGTAATACAGTTATGTTCTGCTATTCGCACACATGTGAACATTATCTGACCTGTATGTACCTTCAGACAACAGCGTGTGTGACCAGTGTTGTCGTCCGATGGTCCGTGAACACATTCTTTACTAATTGGTTCAGATGAGACGACACGCCGTCAGGACATAATGTCGCAACAACATATCTCAATTACTGGTTAAACCACAATAGCTTAGGGAAACATGAACCAGTCTGAGCTACAAAACAAAATAGTGTTATGTTTCAGCTTTGTTATTCCAATAAATTATGGTTTTAGAACCTGTGCGTATATAAGTCTTATTGTAAAACTTTGTAGGGTACAGAACACTATACTTTATGCAGTGAAAGCGGCCTTTCGACCCTAATTACATAGCTGACCGCGTGTTACGTTATAACCCGGGGGCGAACATTTATTGCTATATAATACTTCATTTTCACACCATTCCACCGCAGTACTGCACAGTGGCGAGGACTCGCCCAATTCATGCACACTTAATTGTTTTTCTTCCAACTCAGGACTGGTGACGGCTCTTTTATTTTGCCGTTGTCAATCCCCGTTATCTGACCGATAAGTATTGGTTCTAAGATTAACAAGGCGTCAGAACAACTTAAACAATTTGATCCTGATTAACAATATATACACAAATACATTTATAACATACACAAATACGTTAAATGCATCGACGGCCATTTATCTTGTTATAAAAGCAGAAAATCAATCTTATAACGGTGTTTAGCAGGAACTATTACTCGTCTTAAAACAATTATGATTTCATACAATATTACAATGCATTACCGACAAGCCGATGTTTGAGCATAATGTCAAAGCAATAGCTATAAAAAATATTCAATAAATGCAATAATGCTTATTATGGAGGATGACATTAAATTGATTCCTGATGGCCGATCGTGAGCGTTGAGCTTTGAGGCCCGATTCAAATCACGATAATTCTTCAAATGGTTATGTCTGAAACATCATATGCATAGATGCCATACATGTTACAGAAACACGAACAACTAAGACACATCCGGCAATAGGGACTGTAGAGTACATAACACAAATTCCAGTGCATATAAAACATTTTACCTTGAGTAGGAGAATGCTGGTCAGATTTGAGTATATACTCTGATTCTTGCAATACTTTTGGCTGAATCTGAGCATATAATAGAATCTGACCAATTCATCCTCAACATCAAATGATTATAAGCACCATATCAGGTACATTAAGCCATGTGTCCTTCCTTTTTCTTGTTGTTTGAGATTACCAAGGACGTATTAACCATTTGATGCATATACATGTATAGAGGTTTTAAACAACGAGTCCTTATTAAATATTATCTAAGTTTAAGGTTTTACGACACCGCAACGCATTAAGAGGTCCTGTAGAGCCATGTCGGACACAGACTTTCTAGATCCACATCTCATTTACATCGAGATAAGAGTATGAGATATGGATTCAGAAACTACATAACCACTGAGATACTGAAGCTCCATCCATTAACCCTTTACTCTATAGATACGACTTTTGTCACACGCGTCAAATGTAGATCCAGATCAGCTTGCACATCCGTGCAGTCTTATCAGGATCTACAATGTTCGCTTCTTTGAAAGTTATTACCTTATTTATATGAGAGCGATCAGTGTAGACCCTGATCAGCCGTTCAGGCTGTTCTGGATCTACACTGGTCGCACATAGCAAATGTCTTATACATAAAATAAATGATAACACTCATATCAGTCACTTCTACTGGTCATGACAGGGGAAGCAGTGGCTATAGACGTGTCCATCCTCAGAAGGCATACTGGGTAATAACAGCCACTTCTAACTCTGTATACGAGAGAGTGGGGTGGCCGGTAGCAAAGATGGCTGATGATTTAATTCACATCAAGAAATAAAACATTTTTAGACAATATCGAAGTACATATTCCTTCTATAGCATGACACCGCACTATGATAACACAGTTATAGCTGCACAATCTGCATTGAATTTGATCACATTATGATTGAAATCTATACAAAAACTCGCACAAAATCGAATACTCATGATGGCGAGTGCACACATAAGAACAAGATTACTCTGTGTTGTATGTATGTAGGTAGGCTGTAAGGTCAAAGATTGACCGCAGGAAATCTCCAACTAATAACAGATAATGGCGTCAGGCTTCCTACATATTTTGTAAAAGTTATTCCCAAAGTCTACCATCAGCAGAGACCCAATATAAACATTCCGTTCATTAGCTAGATCAACATTCTTGCTGAATGAAGTATAGTGTAAAAGATCACACCTGGGTTTCCGATGTTGAAAGACATACTGAATATATCTTGGACGTTGGACCTAACTGAACAATGATTTGCTGCCGAAGTCAGTATCTAAAACAGTTTGGGCTAACGCGGTGGGTACACATTAGGTAAAAATCATATTTTATTTTATCTACAAAACATCATACACAAGCAAAATAGAAGCAATATCCAGAATTTTACGGTGTCCTCGGCTAAAACGAGTTCCAAAAGCCTAAATTTAAGTGTAGGGTTTGTTACTGGAAGCGGAAACAAAGATGTGCCGTGTTCTATTTTATGTAACAGACCGTGTCTGGGTCAATCCTTCTTGAGAATTTTGTTAAAGTTGAATTTAAGAAGCACATTTTGAAAAACAATACTTTATTCAAATATTTCATTCAATTTCTAGGTATATCTTTCATACTTTTCTTATTAATCCAGGACGAAAAAGAAACAGGAAACGCACAAGAACGACAGCTCGGTGAATTTGAGGTCGGATAAGTAGTATACTTAATCCGCCAAAGTTACCCCTAGTATGAATGCATAT
The DNA here is from genome assembly GCA_032358795.1 of Nuttallia obscurata. Lineage (NCBI taxonomy): Eukaryota > Metazoa > Mollusca > Bivalvia > Cardiida > Psammobiidae > Nuttallia > Nuttallia obscurata. The sequence goes on along the minus strand of JAULCC010188661.1, from coordinate 1,791 downwards.
ACAACTTCCTTATCTAAACATTATCTATATTAACATCAAAATATAGATATTATCACTGTATGGTATCAGTAAAATATACATGTCAAGTTTATTTTCTTAGATATTACACACCCTTAAGCAATACAATATCATTTAGTTATGTCCTAATTAGGCCGACGTGAGTACTTCCTACTAGTACTATACAGCGGAGAAAAGAGGTCACCCGCGTACAAGTTGTACAATAATGACCGGAAGGAGGAAAAAGAAGGCAAACTATTGAAAAATATGTAATATATAGTTACAATAAAATTTAACACTTCAGGGAAGCATAACAAAAAGCTGCCATTAGTCTTAAAATAAAAGGTTTCTTTCCCCCCAATTTCATTAGTTTTGAATCACACAGTGGTATGTATCTAGGCATTTCCATACAATTACGAAATATTTCTATGTACAGACTCAATATCAGCAAGATCAAGTCTTCGTTCATTTAATGTCGTAAAAGTTTTAGGGCCAGAGTTGAAATAAAGGGTAGGCGAACAGGGAAAAGGGAACAAATCTTTTTATTTCAGCTCTATATAACACACTATTAAAACAGGAGAGTTAGAGGTAAACTATTCCGATATTAATCATTTATAACACAATGCAAGTTTTTCAATGAATCTGCGATAGAGAACATTACTAATTTTAACCGAGTCAAAGTCTACCGAAAAGCTCATCTTGGCCATTAGAACTCGTTCCCACTTTTTTAATGGAAATACTATTGAGCTTTTCATAAATGGTTTTAAACAGTAACAAAGTATTTGTACCTGAGAGGAAATGATAATGATGTTACTGCTACCTTGACTGGTGAACGACCAATATGGTGTTATTCAAGTAGACAGCATAGTCATTGTAATACCCGGACGGAAACGAAAAGTGTTAAGCGAGCGATTTTGCAGAGCTCTAGATAGGATGCGTATCACAGAAATTCACCAAGTCTGTTTTCCATGTTTCTCCACCAAACATTATTTTGTGGGTACTCTAAAGAATACCCACAAGATAAAGTTTGGTAAAGAAACATGGAAAACAGTAACCAAATTTCTCAAAATACTCATCTTATCTGGAGCCCTAAATGTTATAGATAATTAAACGACTTGGCATTAACTGTATTTGGATCCATTGCTCATTTATGTCGAGATAAAAATTGAGGTATGGTTTCAGAAACATAATGGCCACTTTGTTAGCACTCCACTATTAGACGATCAAGCTAACAGTGTCCTGTCATTGACCTCTTTTGTTTCTTCTCTCGAACCATTTGCTACATTGAGCAGTAAAAGTATTATTCGTATTACTACATGTTTTCAAACAGTGTAGACCCAAATCAAATCTCATATGTGATCAGCATATCTGCATGTGCACTTTTTCTTCTGAAAATGTTTGGAAGTTTGAAATTAAGTTTTAAGCAGACGAGCGTTTATAACATGGCGCCGAAACAGTTAAGATGCATGGCAGCGTGAAGCAAAAGTATCAATATATGCAGCAGCATGGAATGATGGCGATGACTACCGGGATTAGATCTCTGTAATAAGGGAAGGGGTTGTAACAAGTCTATGTACATCTACAAACTACTAAATTAACCCTTAGACTGATGAAAAAATGTCGACTGCTTAAACTGTCGTCTGCCTGGATTCTAAAATTCATCGGATTCTTCCAATATTTGGAGAAACAATCGGCCGAGTGTCAAACAGCATGGATCCGGATTAGACGCCGATTTACTCGGCGTCTAATCTGGATCCAAGCTGTTTGCAAAGTCTATCACAGTCGCGATTAGCA
>JAULCC010188439.1:0-13035 GCA_032358795.1 Nuttallia obscurata | reverse complement strand
GTTTCTGTTAAAAGAAGTAAGATCATTCAATTTCAAACCGATAACAAAACATTATATGAAACAGTTCATTTGAAGATCAACCTTACTAACACTGTGCTTGTATATTTGCACTCTCAAATAGTCAAGTAATACTATACAGCAGTTTTAAATATACACTTTGTCTTACATTAAATATGCACTTCAAAAGGAAGACCAAATTTACACATACTCGTAACTGAACTTGTGCGTGTTTGCGATGAAAGGAAAGTAATATAAACTGTTAACAAGTAGGTGTTATAGTCAATGAGACGGTATCACTAAAAGTGATATATCTATATTATACAGATTAAAGTATAGGATTTGACTATTCAGTATATCATATTGCTTGTTATCTATATACCGTTGGTTAATAAAGCGACATAGGATCTGAACGATAACGCACAGAACACACAATCTTGAATAAGCTGCTCTTGGCAAACATTTGAACAAGATAAAATGTCTTCCGCTTAAAGGACAACTGTCTTATTAATGCTGAAGTGTCGGAACGGTTAAATCTATACAACCTGATGGTCAAGTTTAACATTTACAATATGGAAATATTAAGAATACAAGCAATATTGCATTGGCTAAACAGTTTTATCTTGAACTAACCACTCCGATAAGTTTAACTTTGTTTATGCTAAGTTGTGAATATTTGTTTGTTTGTTTATTAGGAATTCAACAACGCTTTATCAGTATTTCAGTCATATCGCGACGTCCAGCTCATTACAGGCGGAGGAAGATCCCAGGGGATCCCTGTACATTATTTGAGGCTCAGAGTGCACCCGGGTAGAACAACCGACCTACCGCAAGCCAGCTGGAAGGCTTCCTCACTTGAAAAATCCGAAGTGCCCAGACCGGGATTCGAACCAACAGCGGTGACGGGCTGAGGTATTGCAAGTCAATTTCTATTAAACTTATAACACATTTTATCGTAAACATCTAACCAGTTATGCACACTATAAGGGATATAAACAAAGTATAAGCCATAGCAACGTTCTTTATTCCTTTCGGATTATACGGGGTGAACGCCGTGTGTACCTACATGTACCTATATAGATAGCAATATGTTGGATATAAGTTTTATTTTACAACATGTTTACCATAGAATTATATTGGCTCCATTGCAACAATCGACACTTACTTTCTTGATAATTATACTAGTGTTAAATGTTTCTAACTTTCCGTGTGTATATTCCCGCACAAAAAATGTAAACGACGGGTTACAATCTGATTAAAATCGAAACATATTTCACTTAAGATTCGTACTTACAAACCGTTTCCTCTGTATTACATATAGGCAATCAGTTTTACTGTCACATAAACTCATGCGTCACAAATTAATGAAACCGTTTTAATTGCCTTTACCACAACCAGCACATGTTGTCGTTTATCACAGGTTGTTTGGTTTATTTACTGGTTTGATAGTTACTATGATAAAATAGCGAATAAGTATCAACACTATATTAGACAGATGGTGCACAGTCTTTCAACAAGTGATTCCAAGAGAATTAAATGAGTACTCGTACATCTCTACAGCAAAATGTGTGTGCATCCGAATGACATTAAGAACGTTCGTATGGCTTATACAGTACTTATGTTTATATCCCTAAAGTGTGCATATCTGGTTAGATGTTTACGATAAAATGTTTTATGCGTATGATAAATATTTCTTGATTTTGTGTATAAGTTAATGGTTCAGAATTTAGTATTTACTTGAATATTTCTGGTTGCTATATACAAGTAAAAGTGTCTGGTTGCTGTTAATAAGTTAATGTTTCTGGTTATTTAGTACGTATAAGTTATTTTTCTGGTTGTATATTCGTCGTTGTTTAATAACGGAAAAGTATAGCATTTTAAATGTGAAATATGAAATAAAAACAATAGCAGTTTAATATTAGCCGTTATGGCCTGTTTATAAACGACAACCAGTTTCGTGTCAAAGACATTCTTGGAAAGATCGTGGAAGCAATCAACCTAGATATGTCATTTAATGTCATTTTCACACTTTCTGAATATGACATACCGCAACATATGGGATGTACGGCTATCATCAAATTGGTTTCAACATATGTGACCACACCAGGTTGTCTAAACATAAAGAACTCAATTAACATTATAAAGAAAACAGAGCGAAGCATTCATTGTAAATAATAAAGCACGATCTTAATCGTGAAACTTGATTCGCCTTATCCAATGTCTGACTACCGCAGTGTTTGAATGGATAGACACTCTCATACAAACACTAATTTAACCATGAAATACTTTCGCGAAGAACTATTCGCCTATTATATAAAGTACGTAACGAATGTGTTGATGGATTAATTGCTATTTAAGTCGACCAGTTGGTATAATGCATAATGTATATATCTATTGGATTTTACATGTGATGCAATAATCCCCAAACTTTGTATGTATCAAAGCTATGTGTCGTTAATGGAAAGCAGTATATCGGTTTCAATGGCATAAAACGGGATATGAGGGGAATATTTGTGCATTTAGTGCATATATAAGTCCAGCATTTAAGCATCATTTTGCTGGTTAAAAATACAATGTGCTTTCAACACTCGATTTTCTTACATTTTGCTGCAGCATCTTGTATTCCGCATGGACAAAGACCAAACTAGACTTTAGTACTTAGTCGAATAAAGAAGTATTTGTAATTTTTATACTGTATCATACCCCCTCCAACATTACTTGTATCACGGTTTCTGAATTAATGAAATGTATTCAATACACAATATAAATATATATAAATGTTAATAATTCTGGATAAATATAAACCATACAGCTATAGCTTAATTAAAAACAATGTTGAGTTAAAGCGCCTGTATTACATTAGTTTACTAATTTCACTGATAGAAGAATCAATACAGTTACATTAACAGCTTAGAGAAGTGTGTAAAATACCAACTAATACCAGACAAATGACGGTAAATGTCAAACTGCATAGTCGATCGTACGTGGCGACACTACGTCGAGCATTACTGGAGATATATTAAACTAGTACGGACTACACCAGAATACAAACTTACGTTTCTGTCTCACAAAATTGGTATATGAAAGTGCCCCTTGTACCTGTACAGCCTGATAGTTCCTTTATAATGGTAATCATGTACTAGCCTGTGTCAGTACAGGTTGTCGTCTTTTAAATTACCCAAAGATGACACAAGCTGTCGTATATGTAAGTACGATTTGTGACCGATGTTTTGCAGCCATGCATTTTTATATCCACATTACATATGTTTTTAATAGGTGTCTTGATATTTTGATAAAAATCCATATTAATGTTCGCAAAAAAACTAAAAACGTTTTAGAATATCATATATCATCAATGTTTCATGCAAGCTTATCCCATTTTTCATTTCTCAATGACGAGTTATCAAAACAAAAACGATTTTTAAACAAGAGCTATCACAGGACAGCATGCTCTATTTTTCTATAAATAATTTTAAAACGGCTAGAATATCACTGTGTATACATGGATAAAGAAGTAGGTAATAAAAACTTTAATGCAAAAATAGATATGGTTCTTGTACTCTCTCATCACGCTTGCTAATTTGTACTGGGTTTCATTGAGATTTACCATTGAATGCAGGTTTATGTAATTGCATCTAGTATTTTTCAAGTTCTCTAGACAAGCAGAAAACAATAACAAAGGGCAATAACGTTTTATTAAGGTAGTTTAGAAGTATGGTGACTTTACACTGCACTTCCTCTGATTGAGCTTTACCATTATAATGGAATTTAATGAAATTCCATCCGGTAATTTTCAAGTTATGTTCCGCACAAGAAAAGTAACAAAGGGCGATAACTCTGAATTAAGATAAACTGGAGTTATGTTTTCTTTTCACTGCAATTCTTCCTATTGAGTATTGTCATTATATGAAGCGGAAATTCCATCTAATATGTTTAAAGTTATGCTCCGGACAATAAAAGTAAGAAATGGCAATACCTCTGTAATAAGGTACATGTTACCTAGAAGTATGTTTCCTGTGCACTGCACTTCCTCTCATTAAGCTTTACTATTGCATTAAGTATTATAACATTCTTACAAGCAGATTTCAAGTTATGATCCCTAAAAGCTTTTGTAAACACTCATGTCGACGCCGATGCCAACGCCAATGCCGACGTGAAGGTGAGCGGAATAGCTTAGTAAACTATGAATAGTCGGGCAGAAAAGGATAACCTGTTACAATCATTATTGAAGTGTTATTATATGCACTCAGATGTGCCAGACTACAAGTTGCGACAGAAGTACATAAACTGCTATACAGTTAACGACTCAAGAATAAAACATTTATCATTATAACAATTAATACAATGCAGTGGAGCTTACCCTTGAGCAAATAGATATTTACGAATTTTTTTCTATATTAGACATTCAAAAGGAAAAGACAAAATTTACAATAACGTGAAACATAGGACATTGTTTTTTTATAATTACATGGCTACATTTTTTCTGTGTTATTGTATTCAAACTGATAATTGCAACCACAGTCCCATAGACGTGTTTCCGAAAGGGCCTTGATGTAAAACCTCAGATGTTATTTCGTTCATTATCGTCTTATCTAACAGAAATATAAAGAATTCATTATTTAGTAGCATTGGGGGTTATCTATGTTTGATGTGACATCACAATGTACATTATCTAAATATGCTTCATACAGAGAATTAACTATGATACTATAAGAACTCTAGTTTTATTTTTCAAACAATGTATCAAGTTTTGTGTCTTAATTGGCACTCTACTATTGGAACGACTGTTTGTTAATTACTAATGCCTAGAATAAAATAATGTGTATGCTGCAGCAATTGTTCTAGATATATAAGTCTGTGTGCCTTATTAGGCTAAATGACTATATAGTCTCAACACGGTGATGAATGCTATTTCTTGATATGTAACACACCCTTGATGTTCATAGATGTAAGTTAGTACAGCACAAAATACAATATTCACATGGTCAACGGTTTGCTCGAAAATACTATGAACTTCATTATTCTTAGATCCTACTTCTTCCTTTTGTCCTTGCTTGGAATCAATAGCAAGTGAACTTGGTGAAGAAGCTGCTGTTCCCGGCTGTCAAACTTGAAATGTATCGGTTGTCAATGTACTGTTACGTAGCTTTTTAAAGTTCATCTTCGGCATGATCAATAAATGCCATGCTCAGAGAAAAGGCTTTTTTGGGTGATTTTGAAAATTTGCTTTTTTAAAGTACAAACTCAAACTTAATTAATTTCAGATATGATTAAACGAGACAAATATTACCAAAATAATGGAAACAAAAAATATCACAGACTCAATAGCGGCAAGGTTAGCAACAATTTAAATGTCAAAATATTACCCTGCGCGTATGAACCGAGTATTGGTATCAGGAATGATGGAAAATGCAGTAAATTGATAGTGGTGAATTGTAATTAACATTCAGATATAAACACCAGAGTAGTGCACCTAGGCACAGCAGAAGAAATAGTCATATAAAAATAATGGTTTACAACTTGCTTCAACGAATATGTGTGTAAATTGCCGTTAAGGAATTTTACCTTCAACGTTATATTAGAGTGACAAGTTTTCTAGATCAGAGCTCAAGTCAACTTGATTATCACTCATGTTATAGCATGCAATGTATAGCCTTGACATATCTTCAACATAGTTTAAGTAATGCAGGAAAATGTATATTTCTTTAGCTAATAACTTACCATCAGGAACGGTGCTTTTAAAAGTATATGCCAACTTAATGGTCACTTTGCTTAACAGATATTTTGAAAGTGACTGTTTATTTTGTTGTGTAGGTCGAACGAAGAATCTAAAACATTCTACTTTTTTCCAATAACACAACATATTTAGAAGCTGGTACATTATTTTTAGTAATCAATTATACCTACCTTATTCGCCGAGAACTGGTTATTATATTACTCTTAATTCAATTAATTGATTATTGATACAAGTTATGATCTCATGACTTGAGCAAAATGGTTTTACCTCTGTCTTGAGTGAAAAAAGTTTCTGTTTTTGTAACCTTACTTACACTCGAAGCTTTGTATCCCAAGTATTTCGTGAACATTTGATAACGGAGACCGTTCTGCTTCAAAAACACTTGCACCAAACCTTAACGACTTTTTCATCGATCAAATAGATGGATTAAGAAATACATTAGTTTAGAGACAGAACACATTCCGATGTGGTTACCACTGAGGTATCTCCAAACACGCAGATAGTAAAAATTGTTGATTTAACCCCAGTCACACAGAATGAAATGAAAAAGAAGATTTCAAAATCTGCAAATAAATCTTGTGAATTTGACCCAATTCCAACATGGCTTTTGAAAGAATGGCTAAAATCATATGCAACCATCTCTCAAAAAAGAAATCAATGGCTTATTGGAGAAAGCAAAAGTGACAAAAATCCTTCGAAAGTTCTCTGATCAATAGACCTGTCTCAAAATTTTCTTTCTTGTCTTAAATACTTGAAGAGGTAGTTGATGTCCGCTTGGAAAGTCGTTTGTCGTTGAACAATCTCTAAGGTGAACATCAGTTGCATACAAAAACGAAACCTTTCATTGAGATAGCATTTAAGTTCCAAATGACATTCCTAACTATCTGGACCAAACTGATGGTACAATGTTAGTGGTACTCGACCTATCAATTAATTGTCTTCGATACTATCAACCACGAGACACTATTGCCCCGCCTCAATCACTTGTTGGTTACTTATTCATGTTTATTGTCTTAGAATGAGTTTAAGTCTGTAATTACGTATGTATTCGTATGCGTGTTAAGTCGTAGATTAAAATCTTTAAAATGTGTATGTTTGTATAACGTGCCATGTACTGCTGTCATTGTATAGTCACCGTCTATATGTAATTGCATTATTTGGAGGCTTGGTATATACATGTTCCTGCACCACTAATGTAGTAGGAACAAAGGCGATATGAATCGAATATGTTTATTGAATGATGCTAGTGATTATGTAAACATGAATAAAATTGACTATTGAAAATATACCTGCATGTACGTATGTATGTAAGTATGTGTGTATCTAGGTGTGTATGAATCTACATTTATTGTTTAAGAATGTGTAACAATAGATGAATAAGAGAGTACCCAGAACGTGACCTATTAATGAATTGGCATTTTGTTACAGCGATTTGTTAATGCTGCTAACAGCAATGGGCCTTGTACAATTTGAGTAATAAACTTTGAAAACTCGTTATCTCACAAACCATTCGAATGTGTAACTTCATATCTAAATGACCGGCACCAAACTGTGACCATGGACAATAAATTGTCAAAAGCAGTTCAAATGAAATATGGTATTCCACAAGTGTCCGTTCTCAGACCTTAATTTTGCACAATGTACACTTATCCAGTAAACCAGTTGGTACAATATGCACGAAAAATGGACTAAATCATCATTTTTACGCCGACGATGGACAGCTTCATTTGTCTTTATAACCAACAAACCATATCCTTCAGAGGAAAGATTTACGCCGGGCTGAAAACTGTCTAGCAGAAATTTTGGTATGAATGAACAACAATATGTTGAAAATTAATGCCAATTTAACGGAAGTAATTGCATTTACATCTTAACGAAATGCATATTGAAAATATTTATGTGAAAGTTGGAGAAGCGGACATTCAACAACATAATGTATGAAAAAGTATTGGTGCTTTCCTAGACTCCAAAATTAGCATGGAAACACAAAGTAACTCAGTTTGTAAATCAGGATACGAATAATTACATCGTATTGGACACATTAGGAAATATCTAAATACAGATGCTAATAAATTGCTAGTAAATTATTACATCACTTCACACATGAATTTTAGCAACGCACTTTTAAATAGTGATCAAAATACCACGTTGAATAGCCTGCAAAATCCTTAGTTCACTGCAACGCGCATCATAACAAGAACATCGCGTTCTGATCACAACTTACCGATCTTAAAAGAACCTCATTAGATTAAAATATTTGCTCCGAAAAGTAGAACTTTGAGTTACGATTAACGTAGTTTTGCTTCCGTTTTACCGAAGTTATGGATTGCTCTACCGGTTACCATTATACACGCCAAGGGTTTAGATGTTTTTAAAATATCATTAAACATATATGGACACTAAATCTGCACTGGAAGGTAAGCTGTGTAATCGATGGTATTTAATATTTTGTTATTGTGTGTGTACGTTTTTAGAGTTAATCTTCATGCAAATACACAGCTGATCATTTGGATGAAAGCTTTTCGCTCCTTATCATTCAAACATGTTCTTGTAGCTGTGTGGCTTGTACGCATTTTAGCTACAGACAAACAAACACATGATGATCATTCAGATGCATGTGAATTTCTTTCTCATAATAATTCAAAAGATATTCTACGAGTGTAGCTTGTGGGCTTTCAGCTCAAGGCAAAATTACATAGATGTTCATGTGCATGCCCGTGAGCTTCTATCTGCTTAAGTGTATCATTAAAATGGTCTTCTAGCTGTGAAGCCTGTGAACTTTTACAATGTAATCAATGCAAAATACCACGCCCATCATATGGATGCATGTTAGCTCCTAGCTCCTTATCATTAAAATATCCTTCAGCTATTTCATTTCCGCAAAAGTAATTACTATGTCTTTCTTGTGCTGTTAAAACCTTTATTTTTCCATTTCGATAAAGATTCGACCAGCAATGGCTATGTTAATCAAAACTTGAACTTAAAACAACTTAAATAAAAATGTAATAAAAAATCAATATACGACCATGCAAGGTAATATTGTGAATAAATACTATTCATGTATTCATTCATTTCTCTTTTTTTCTCATAAACCTTAAACCAAGGTTTTATTTAATCAATTTAAATATACTCATATTGTTTCATAGTTTATAACGTATATATGCATTCTGATGGTGAATATTGGAATTATTGAACTCCTATGTAGGTACTTGTTTTCCTCCTCTTCAAGACGACCGTTACCATTGTGTTAACGTGATAATATAAATTGTTTTTTTTTCATATGTTGAATAGTTAATGTTACAACCTTTATGTGAAACTTATGCATTAATTACAGAATAAACTTTGAAAGCTTACGATTTTAGCTCCATTCATAATTCAAAGTTGTTAAAGCGACTCATTTGGTACCTTTTTGTACGAGCATCGAGACTGCACAGACTTATTATCAACAACCTTTTCAAAATGATTTATCTGTACCAGTGTCATTTACATGTAAGTGCTACTTAACAACTTGAGTGCTATTTCTTAATGTATCTATTTAACCATGCGTAATTTGCAAATTTATACCTACCGATTTTTTTACAGGTTTTCTGACATTTTTTATAGATAGCATGTATGTATACATATATTTGTTTGTAAAACAATTTTGAACGTATGTAACTTACGAAAAGAAGTTGTATATACATGTATGTCGCATAATAATAATCATAATGATAATAATAATAGTAATAATAATAATAATTTTTAAAATAAAAGTAATAATAAAACTTGTCCTTCAACAACAATAAATCGGATACGTATATATACGTATTATAGGTTTTATTGGAGTACATGTTTACTAGAAGGCAGATATGCTATTTTATAATTAAAGTCTGTATTTAACATTTGATTATTATGCAAACAAAGTTTTTGCGCATCAAACATTACATGCAATTAATAAATTTGACGCAACGGTTGTGTTTGTTCAGCTGATTAACAATTATAAACGTTAATATCACAAACAATTAACTTTGGTATAAATAACAAAGATACGTTGTTTTTGTATTTCATTTCAATTATATAATATTTTTTTCTCTTAACCATCTCATACCCGTACACAGTTTTCTTTAGTTACCAGCAAAGTCGTACGCGAGTCAACCTGAAAATGTACGAATCGGTTAGGCAGCTATTACGCGTCCAATTTTCAATTCATAATGTTTCACACTTCTTGTAGTATACGTCAGATAAGAATTATATTTAGAATATTATTTCTCAGTATTAAATAATTTAACACATAGTATTACGATACAAACATTTTTTTATTTGAATTATCTTTTTTTGTTTGTTAAAAGTGCTACATATAATAATCTTCTATGTATGTGCAAGTAAAACGAAGTCTCGTCATTATCATAAAACCGTATCTCAATTTTACCGTATTTTATAGCTCAGAGGCAATAACCTTATAAGAAAATAATAAGATATTTAAGGATATACCATTCAAGCATCTTTTACGTTTTTTTAATAACAACTGGTGTATGGTTTCAAACATTGAAAACCCGCTTATTACTACTACTCGAATACTTAACGTAATGATGCTTTTTAGGTAATATATATAGCTAATTTAGGTGACGTTGAGTATGACATAAACATACGTAAAATGTTCATGTTGGCAGGAAAGAGAAGTATTAGTAATTTACTGATACTCATTTAAAGCTCATTAGTGGAAAATTGTATACAATATATATGCAAAACATGGCACAAATAGTAATTTGTAAAAAATATTTATATTACATAGCGGTATTAGAATCGCTGTTCAATTATTTCAAGAACGAGTTATTTTCATTTCCGTTACCATTTTGCTATACATGTGGTATAAGCACTTTGATATAAAAATAACTATACATGTTTTAATTGAATAATTTCCGGGCATGATCACAAATATCGATCCTGTTAGCAAAGAGGCTTTTCATTTCAATTCCTTTGGACTTATTTATGTATTTATCTTACAGCTTCATGATTGATACGTTGACTTCTCCTTGCTTCACATTTCTTCAGGAAGGGTTTACAAAGCATAAAATCTTCCTAGATACTCTTACTGGTATATATTGTTTATATTTATAAATCGCCATTTTTTATATGCGATAGTGCTACAAAAGTGTTTATCGTACTTGAATTGAATTGTTTTAGTGGATTGCCTTATATCAAAGTATTTTCAATGGGCAATGTAACACTCGAAATACAATTTTCAGGTCAGATTTGAATCGGTTTGTGTACATCAAAGCAAATGAAAGCATTTGACTTCCCTTTGTGATACAATAAACATAAACAGTGTTAGGAGACATACGAAATTTTAAACATATTTTTCAAAATTGATCGGGATGCATACATAACCTGCAAGTATGAGAAAAATAATTGTAAATTAAACTGACTGGCTCTTACTTTATGCACATTAACAAAATATAATGAAACACAATTTGATGCATGAATCAATCGGGTTTCCGCATAACAGCAGAGGTTTCAAATATCAACCAAAGACAATATTGTGATTAAGTAGTACTACCTACAACAATCCACCAATGAGGAATACACTATATTCATTGTTTCCAATGCTCTTAAAGTATTTAAACAACATGAGTTTCATTCGATGATATATTAGTTCGTAGTATGGTTTCGATCTCTAAAGACGACACTACTACTGTGTTAAGAATTGGGAATCAATTACTTTTACCACCGTAACATATTTGTATTAAAGAAAGCAATGGTGATAAAACGCTATTCCAAAGGATAAGACTCTTAAGTTAAACCTGATTTGTTACGAAGGTTTGATAGAACAATTAGATTAATTCTTGTCCGTAATAGAATGAGCTATACGACAATATAGACAGTTGTGTTTGCTTAATCTTCGTCCTACCAACTGGGGTACGATCGGACACCATGTGGTATAGTTTGTATGTCAAAATTTTATGACCTCCACTTTGGTGTCTATGTTTTAAGAGTTTGTTGATCTATCCTAAACTGTTTAAGGGCATGTACTATTTTCAGATGCTGGCAGGGTATTAGGTTGTAAGATTGATTTTAATGTTGGGGTACAAAGGTCAACCGTTGACCTGTTGTACTGTTTGGCAACTGTGCAGATGTTGGAACTGTGGCTGTTTAATCATATAGCTAGTCAAATTTCCTGAGTGGAAGTCATCCGAAAGATGGCGACGAAGACGTCTCGTCTTGCTGCAACCAGCACTGGGGCTGATCAAGCCACAGGTCCGGCACCGGTCCTGATACCAACATTGCAGGCGCCGATCCGTTTGGCAATGGGGATGGTTGGCTTAAAAGCTCCTGGTCAGCCTAGCAGGCTCAACATGCAGCGAGTGTTCCATGACGAGAAGATGTTGCCTGTTGTCTCGTCAAGTTGACAAGAAAGTAAGGCTGGAATCTAGGGCATGCAGGGAGCATGTATGTCTCGGTCACAGCTGTCAACATATTATCTGTGAACAATTCTTATAAATAAAAAATGGCAGACTAATATAGCATTTAACAAGCAAATGTATTTTGTGATATATTTCTTTCTGTTCTTTAACAGAAAGAAATAAGTAGGTCCGAACTGATCCCAGTTGGTAGACTTTGTATGTAAACTATGTTGGTAGGGTGAATGTTAATGACAATCTGCTGGTTTAAAGGGTAAATTACGAATAGGCGTGATACTTCTGACTGTACATTGAAACAATCAGAATTACCGATAATTTAAAGAGCATAAGCAGAAATTTAAATATAGTGTTTAGCAATTTTATACCCAAAATAAATTCTTCACCATCTAAATCATATCTTATTGTCTCTTTCCTGTGCCTTTCTATGACCGTCTGTCTGTCTCTATTTGTCTCTCTCTCTCTCTGTCTCTTTCTCTCTCTCTGTCTGTCTCTCTCTCTATCTATCTGTGTGTGTGTGTGTGTGTGTCTCTCTCTCTCTCTCTCTCACTCTTTATATATGAACTGATATTTATTTTCCCTCACTCAGATTAAAACATTTCTTTAAAGTTTTCAATCAGGTTCCATTTCTGTTAGATACGACCTTACAGCCAATTTCTAGCGTATTTATTCGAGGCGGTCAATCAATGGTCTTAGTTATTTAGGATCATGATCAGAATAGTGATGGTTTCCATTGCGTGACAAGCTCCGATCGCGACAAGATGAACTTAATTTTCTAGGAAAGTAGAGTCTTCATGGATGTCTCCTAGGATTTATGTAATTCAAAACAGTAGAAGAATTTCTTATGGTATCTCTCGTCTGAATGTCTAGATATTTACAAGATTTAAGGCAGGATCGGTGACATAA
>JAULCC010188328.1:0-13035 GCA_032358795.1 Nuttallia obscurata | reverse complement strand
TCACAGGGAGGTTTAGACCAGTTTATACTTAGGCCGGTTAATGTCATAAGTAAGTTTTAAATGAAATGTATATACTTTAAAATGGCTAAGGAAGTGTGATAGCCAGTTTATTGAAATCTTACGCATATAGTAGGTTTTAATTACTCGCAGACGATTTATCATCAACAATAAAGTATGACATATGCTATGAAACAGTTGATTGAAATTGCATGGAATTTTTTAACACTTTTAACGTCGAATGTCTATAAGTATTTCTTGTTTAATTCAGTAGAAACTTTATTCAAATTTAATGACTGTTTTTTATATCACCGATGGCAGTGAAACAGAGAAAAAGGATACATTATTTCAAATGTTATTGTTTTGCAGATATTTACAAAAAACCCACTTTTTTTTACAAATTCGATAAACTTACTATATCGGTTAATATCCATCAATTTATTTCTTTCATAAATGACGGTAAAATTAATTAGTTTATGTAAAAGACATGTTGGAGAGTCATAAAATCTCTCCAGTTTGAAAACTGATTTGATTTTGTCAGAAATGCCAAGACGTAGACAACTTAAAAGATGCAATGGCAAATTTGTAACCCCTTTTAAGACTTTTCTGGAGAAAGAACAGCATATTTCAATAAGTTGAACTAGTCCTCAGACATACAACACGTTAAACATAAAATGAAATATCGACTCTTATAATCAATCGGTATAAACAATAACATCAGATCTGGACTTTGAACTTAATTGTGTTCATGGTTATCTGCAAAAAAGATCTGAAAATTTAAAATCATTTCAATATGTTAGCCGTTGCAAATTGTATAAAGTTTGACATATGGACTAAATTAAATGAAATGAAATGATGCTTTTAAAATGTTAAATGTATGTTAAAATATGAGGCGACGTAGAGTGCCGGATCTCGATAAAGAAATCACTGTGACTAAAAAACTGGATTTCAAATGCTTTTGTACATTTTAGAGTAAAAACCTTCATTCAGATCTGTCTTTTATTAAATGAGACTCTAATTTCTGGTGTCAGATGTAGGCAGTCGATAGATGTGCATGTCGAATAGAGTAAAACAAAAATGCATGTAGTAAAGGAATCTGAATGTCATAGATACCATTTGTGCAATGGCAGATCGTCTAAATATGAGCATTTAAAGGAAAAGGCAACGCTAAAAAAGAAGGTTTAATATCTAAGATATCTTGAAATCATTAATTTGAATATGCAAGTTATTACTATTTAAAGTACAACAAAATGAAAGATAATGTAGGTGGCCATTTTGAAGTTTGTGATGTCACTCTCACATTCTTATAATAATATTATCAGAAAATAATATTGTTTCTGAATAGTTCTTCGTGTTTTTGTCAATATACCATGGGGTTGATATCAGTTACAGAAAGATAATAACAAATTAAGTATAGTTTATTTATATAAGGTTGTCAGCCTTTTTAGTACCAATTTCTTGACAAACGTTAGATATTTGCATGATTTATGCAAACGAGTTTCCACTTCTTATGATTTTGAAATTCTTACATTTTCTTTAATATTAGTCAGAATTTTAGACCGCCCGGTCAGCTCAAGTGGTAGAACGTCCGCTTCCGGTGCGGGAAGCCGCGGGTTTGATTTCGGCCCTTTCATATTAAAGTTTGGAAAATGGTAGTAATGCCTTCTTTTCTTGAAGCTCAAGTTTTAGAGTTAACATTACGACTGGTTTGTCGGTGTCAGGATAAAATGACCGGCCGGGGTTCAGCCCCCTACGTGTACCAATGCTCTATACTGAGGACATTAAAGAACCATAGTTCTCTACTCAAGATTTCTGCGTACCCGCTTACCTTTCTCTTTGACGTCCATTAGCCTTAGCTGGCAAAAAATGACGT
Organism: Nuttallia obscurata; assembly: GCA_032358795.1. Classification (NCBI taxonomy): domain Eukaryota; kingdom Metazoa; phylum Mollusca; class Bivalvia; order Cardiida; family Psammobiidae; genus Nuttallia; species Nuttallia obscurata. Next base: position 11,165 of record JAULCC010188328.1, on the reverse strand, counting down.
AAATGTTCTATATAAATTAGTCAGAATTTAAAGTTTCTTTCACTGTTGATATTCTTTAAGCATAAACTTCAATTCAATGTGCATTCAAATTTTGGGTTGCCTTTTCCTTTGAGAAGCAAACCTGTTATCGAGAAAACCCGACATTTAAAATATTTAACATGCCATGAACACATGAAACAATCAGTAATTCCATATTGTTGTTATAGTAGTTTAAATGATTACTATCATCATTCAAAACAGCTACACATTCATTTGACTTAATAGGAGCTGTGACAACTCATCAACTATATCTGTGTATGGAGTGTTAATTATATGATGGATATGACATACTCTCTAACAGTGACATGGAAATGCACTTTACTATATAAACAATGTCACATCGTTACATAAAACAAAGGAAAATGCGTTTTTAATTGATAAACAGAAAGGATGACAGCGGCCACAGACAGGTCATATATTATTTTCATAACTGACAGATACACTGCATTCGATCAGAAGCGTGTTTTGAAGTAAATTAATCATAATATACCATGCGTAGAAAAGAAAAATATTTGTAACAACTTTAAATTATATATTTACAACATTTTACACGACACGTTAATTAACTGACTGCATGCATTCAAAATACATACAGGTTTGTTCATCGCTGTTTATAGGTATTTCACATACTTATCAAAGTTAGGTAAAAAAGCTGTGGATAATAAAACCAAAAACATGCAAGGTCATTGCAAAATGATAACCGAATGAGTTTTGTCCTTGTTCTGAAATAACGTCGGCTCTATTATTTGTTCTACACACGCCTTTAAAAGTACAATAAAAAACATTACTGTATAGCTATGAAGAATTGTCACATAATACGTAGGATCTAAGTTAACAATAAACTCTCAACGGACGAGTTTCAGGACAACAAAATCACATATTGTAAACAGTGTAAATACTTACGGGATCATAAAAGAACCACTCATACGGTGTAGATAGCATTGCCAATGATCTAGCCTGAAAGCATACAATTTCATCTAAAATAGATGCTCTCTTCTGCAGTTCTATCGCAATTACGGGGTGATAAATAGGTCAAACCACTATCATACAAACATTAAATATTCTAAGACGATTCTGTGCTTGTTGTCTTAAAACATGTAAAAAATATTGGAAAAAACATTTTCCAAAGTATCATTATGTTTACACTCTGGATAAACATTTCTTTTGAAGTCTGTTACAAATTTTCGCTCATCAATAAATACGAGCATTTAATGAATTTAATACAGTTTCACATACGCACTGCGTATTTGTCATATCATACAAATGATTATGCTTTTCGTCGGTGCGAACAAATAAAGTTTATAAATTAAATGCAGCAACAATTAATATAAAAGAACAAACAATCAACGATTGAAAACATCCAACACAGTACTGCATGTATTTATAACACTGCCTTCAACCCTTTGTATTGAATTCAGAAGTTCAAAAGTTAAGACGAACAATGACATGTTTCTATTACAATCAGTTTTATAAAACACATTGCGAATTTCAAACTCATCATAAAATATGCGTTTACATATTATTGAAACAAGAGACAAAATTAACTGACAATCGCTCACCAATTCAATGCCATAGCCCAGGTATTGTTTTAAACGAGACTTAAATAAAAACAATTAAACAATTTAAGAGGCCCGTTGTCGCAGATATAAAGTAACGACATTTAATACTCGAAGGCATCATAACTTAATATTTAGGAACCAAATCGCTTTTTGCTTACCGTTTCCAGTAATATTTCAATGTTTCTCTTCTTACAGAAGACTATGGATCTTTGCATAAAAACTCGCCTCATATGCACTAAATGATCTCGGACTTGCTTTTCGTTAGTCTCAGGATTCAATCTCCATGACTTGATCATCAGCTCGTGGTTAGTGAGTAGTTTCTCCACAACGGAAATTCCTGAAAAACATCACATTCAACAACATGAAATAGGATATCTTTGACGAAAACTTATTTCATATATAGTGCTTTTTGGTAAACCGCGATCATTTCTTATAATAAATATGTTTTATTTTAGACTTAGAATCAATAACCGCTGTTGGCGTTTTAAAGTTGCGTTTACCTACAACAAACTAAATTGAATGTTGCTGATACAGATCAGTCTTTATCACCCATACTGAGTTTCGTTCACGAAATACATTTAATATGGGAGTAGTTAATAATTCATTTACATTTATTTGCGTTTTGAGGTAACGTGATAATGTACACTTCGGTAAAAACTGTCTACATCGATTTACGGTAGGATTTCATTGACATCCTATTCGGGAAAGCAAACTTTAAGTCAAATACTTGTAACGCCTTATTGTCATTGTAGCTCTGTATGTCATACAGCAATAGCATAATAGTCTCATCACATTTGTATCATGTAAAACGTATTTGCAAAGGGTAGAATTCATTTATTAAAATATTGTTGTTTTATCTAAAATAAACTGATGACATTCATAGCTATAAAGAATAAGGAACGCACTTGTTAAACACTATCTTTAATATCTAGCACGCGATAAAATTTTGAATATGTATTATATTTTTGCATAACAAACATTTCGTCTTTACTTTTAAAGCACTGACCTAAAAAAATCCCATAGCTATTTCGGTTGGTCATTTATCTACATATGTCCAGTATAGGATGTTCTTTTGTTTAGTAGATGGTCAATGTCAAAAACTGTACATTTCATCAGAAATCAGAAGCGCACATTGTAAATAATTACTGTCATAGCGGAAGGGCAGTTAGAATGGGCTGGTTAACTATTTGTTTTCCGTGAAAACAACATGCAGACTAAACATCTTTGGATTAACTGTAACAGCTTTTTCACTTAACATTATTCTATGCGTCCAAATCTATAGACTACCTCAAATGAAAACAAACCACAGTATTTGAAATATTTCATGGCTCCTCTGGTAAATAGCTATTGCATGTTTTGTTTTCTGTATGCTTGATTGCTGTTAGTTATAACGGACACATCAGAACAATTAATATCTTAAACATCTTTTCCGTATATATCTCACAATAAACCGTGTACAAAGATAGATAGATAGAGAGAGAGAAGAGAGAGATAAAGCGATAAAGAGAGAAAGGGTGGGGTAGGACTGTGTTTCAAGACATACGCAATGTCATATCGCAAATACTCCTAAGCCTCATCTCTGCGATACATAATTAGGAACACATATTTGTCTCGGGAGACTTGCAGTCGATTTTATATTAATCAGTGGTTTCTATTAGAATAAATCATGTTCTATTTTCTATTAAAGCGCAAAGTTTGCTCATGATTATTTGCAAACTAAAGATAAGAAATAATACATCAATTAAATATTGATTTTGTCGGCTCGGTGCTTAGTCGTGCTTAAATGTATTCCTAGCAAGGAGTGAGGAGGCTCCATGGCTTTGTGAGCAGGTTTGTTGTCCTGCAAGCATTAAGCATGTCGCCGTTGCTGGAGGTGTGGTATCAAGTCCTACCCGGGTCAACAACTCTCTTATGTATAGAAGCTATGCAGCAAGCTTGACGAAGATTGATTGCTAGAGGAAGTAAGGTCTTCTTTATTTCACAATGAAAATTTGGAAAAAATCGTAGTATGACATACACTGTGTAGATGTAACTTTAAACCAATTCATGAAACATGTTCTCGGAAAAAAATGCTCTGTTTATTATCCAACTGCCATTGAAGTTTCTCCATGTTCTAACATTTGGGTATTAACTCATGTTTTAAATATGTTTTATTTACGCTGACGGAATTAATAGCAAAACGAACCGACTATTGAGAGTGAGCACAGTGCGGAAGGACAGCTTTACTAGAACATCAACATCATTGTGATTGTAAATGCATATAGGTTTCTACTGCAATGATTATTATTTTCATCTATATCTTTTTCCAAAAAGTGCCAATGCATTTGAAAGCATATTTACATATTGAACTGCTAATGAAGGAAAATTGCGATGAAATTTTTATATTGATTTTCAAATTTAATGCAACAAAAACAAATTTGATGAATTGATACTAAGGATGTCGTCCGTAAAGAGGTCTTGCTTTGATGGATCAATGAAAATCCATCTTACTTGTTGAAAGACGTATGGCTGTTAGAATTGATATATGAAGTAAATAGTGCTATTTGTGGATGGTTCCAAGCTTAATGTTAGCTTAACCAACGGTTGCTAACTTTAGTGAAGTAGAATAATGGAGCGGTTTGCCAACAGTTGTATTGTTCTGTACAACTGACTGGGTGTAGGAATGCTCCTGAAGATGAATGAAACCGTGTGCCATGGATCTTCCTTCAATGCGTAAGATGTGTAATGACCGTATCAGAGAAAATGGACGCCTTTTTATTATTAGACTTTTCTTGAAATGTTTTTTGTTGTTATCTCTTACCGGAAGACTGTCTGGGGAAATCCGTGTCTAGTTTTTATTGCGGAATACACAGAAAACGATATTGCTGTTACCAACAAACATAAGAATGAACTTTAAACTAGCAATTTCTGTTTTATTTTGATGTATTGTTCTATTTCACTTAGGCATTAAACCAAATATGTGTTTGGTTTGATTACGTCAATTAGATGTAAAGGGACAGATGATAAATTATTCTATAAATTCTGTAAACATACATATTTTAAATCAAGTGTGCTGTATTATATTAGTCTTTTCATTATCAATCTTTAATATGCGGTCCCCCCTATTAAATAACATCGTTCATTTCTATCCACTGAAGTTATTGCCTTTACGGATTATCAGAATTAGTTTTCATGTTACACTAATAAATGAGAGCTGACCTTAATTTTATGCCATATGTCTTATACTTAGAGTGTGTGACTGAATATGGCCATCAGTGTTAAGCGGGCTCATTCATAGATATCAAATTGACTAAACACATCGTCCATAGTTTTGTTTCAGGTCTACCTATTACCTGCCTTTAGCATTCAAAATAGTCAGAATTACATTGTGTTAGTAACGCGAAATGAATTAATTGATCAAGCTGTGGCTGGCCATAAGCAGTTGCATCTGAACTGCTACACAGTACATGCATATTTGTTCTTACCGTTTCGGTGCATTAAACGGTTTCGAGAGAAAGTTGTTACCGAACTTGCTAAAGATGAATTCCGTGTATTTATAAATGTTGGGATCCCGTCGTTGGTATAAGTAGGGCTTATCGTGACAAGTGCTAGCAATCGGATAGCACAATTATATGTTGAAATTGAATATAAATGATTTCAAAGGACTTTTCCAGATATGTCTGAATTTATCATTTACCTTTCGCTTAATTGTGAAACAATTGCTTATAAAGGATAACAATAAACTGAATATATACACAAGTGTTTATAGAGGTACCTTTACCAAGGAGTAGAGATAGAAAGCAGTGCAAATACGCATACACATTTTGGACTTGATAAAATTTGCTATTCTACAAAATGATAGCAAAAAACAACACAACTGTGTATGAGGAAAGGTACCCGAGTTCTGGTTTGACCTAATTAAAAGTTCAAGTCATAAGGCTCACTATTCACATGCTGACCTTGATAAAACAATGTCAAACCAACTTCGTTAAAATAGTTTATTTCAACCTTCATGAGTTATTTTTTACAGATATTTCATGTTTGATCATGGCATCTTGTCATAAAATCAAATAATTGTAGGGAAGTCTCGGTTTTACAACGTGTCTTCCCTTTTATTGCACGGCGACAAATTGGGCTTAAGATTCATGCCCCTATAAAATGAACGTAATGCGTTTCTGAGAAACTTCATTATCAAGATGAACTGCTTAAATTTAGTGAACAAAAGGGATGCCTTTTTGAACATCTCCAAATGTAAACGCCAAGTATTTTCTCATTCTGTCACAAGAGTACGCTCCAACAGCACCGGTCGATAAATTCTTGGATTTGTTCGCTCTAATACCATAAAATGGATTCTTGACATTATTAAGCGCCCATTCACCCTTCGCTCCAGTACTAGAAAATGGCATCCAATTATCTTTATTTGTCGAGATTCTATAAAAGATAAAATCCCAGTTGGGAAATAGGTTTAAGCAGGAGCTACTTTTTCCTAAAGATTTGACTGGTCCGTCATAAGTCTCCGACAGGTTTGTTGAAATCTCCAAAGCAATCTTTGTGTCTAAATTATGTCCACTGGTACTGCTAAGATTTCTTAACAATCCGTCTCTGACATGAGAAATGAGACAACATTTGAAAATGTTTATACACGTTCGTTTTTAATGGCATTAAACATCAAATCAGTTTTGAAAACTACGTTAAAACATACACAAAGTGCATATAACACTGCTATGGCAATAACTATATAATTATTTTGAGTAAAAATAAAATTGACGGTGTCAATGTTTGATGCATTATTGTGAACTTTATCTTGACTCTTTAATTAAATCGTTGGCAGTAACAACTTGAACTATCTCATAAAATGATCTGTTCATCTGTTTCACAAATATGCTGGTAGTTTGATCGTTTGTAAGTTACTGAATGTTCATATTTGGGGTAATTTTGCAGCAATGACATTGATAAAAGTTCATTTCTGGCCCTAGCTTCCATATTAGAACAAAGTGGAAGAAGACCTCCATATGATGTTACAACCGAAACAGCTAAGCTCAAGCATGTAATATTTCAAAAGAGTTATCATTTTAATCTGACCCAAGAGTTATCGTTTTCACCTATTTAGTTAAGGTATATAAGTACATGGTATAGGCAAAAAACAATTCTCTATGTTACCAGAGGTTAATATTCCAGCCTCTTATAAACAGTGTCCTAAATGCTGTTTGAGAATGCACGTGTATTTCAATTTTCATAAACACCTTCAAAGTGGGCCATTAACAGATGACGCAGATTGTAGCCACGACACATTGGCTTCACCTGTATCCATTTATACACCTGTGTTGACTTAGGAAAATGTGAGATTATTTTTTTTGCCCAAAAAACTCTGTTGGCCCGGGCTGCTTTTGAACGCAGGATCCTTCGATCCTGATAACCGCATCTAACCACTAGACCACGTCCGTACCCCCAATATTTACAATATTTAATAATTCGCCCAAGTAGTATTGTGACTGTTTCTTTATATGCATACATAGAAATGCGGGATTATATTCATGTGGCCATTTTTTTTGTTTATTTGTAGACTCTTTACTTAAACATAAACATATAAACAATATTTAAAAGTGAAATGAATGATTTTTAAATGATAAACCTCGGTTTTCATTTACAAGTTGTTCGTTTGGAGAAGATTTTTTGTACTGATTGCGGTGTTGTAAGCATTTAAACAACATTAGAAAAGGGTTGCCGTATAATTCTGTCGACCAAAGTGGGTAACATTCCTTCTAGTGTTTAAAATCAAGAGATCGTTTAAAGGTTTTACGATGTTTTGCTCTATTAAGCAGAGGAACAGAACCATTTGAACAAACATGAGCTGAGAAATGTCGACATCAGATTGTTACAAACCAAATTTGGTAAATTTGCTTCTAGCGGTTCGCAAGGAGAAGATGAAGGAATACTGACGGCCATAACCGGCGAGCGGAGTAGATCCATATCAACATAATTAAGAAAGGTTGCCAAAGGATGATACAGACTTAATTTGGGAAAAGCCCTTCCAGCAGTTCATAGACAAAGTCCTTTCAAAGCTTTTAACTGTAATACTCTGGCGGTCATTTTCTACGGCGGAGTGAAACCATTTGAACAAAACCATAATTGCTTAACTCATATGTTGCTTTGAGGAACATATCGTTAAATTTTATCTCAGGGTTTGTAAGATAATCAGAATATACATTTATCATGATGTCCAAGGACTAACCGATCGACTGACAAACTGTCGGACAGACGGAATAAGGGAATCCAATCACCGCTACTGCTGAGTAATAATTAAAGAAAATACTACAAAGTGTTGTTTATTCTGATGTAAAGTTGGAAAAGCATCATAAAGTATATGCAAGTATTATTTTCCAATACTAATGTTCGCCTACTGATTTCTTTAAATTCAAAAGCGGGCCATTTTGCATAAAGCTAACGACCTTATGTGACCTCTTAGTAGGCGGAGCCTAGAGTAATGTACACAAAGATGGATTATTACGCATTACGAAAGAATTATAGAATTACAATTAAATGTCATCATCACAAATAGATAAAACTATTTTGTTTTCAATTAGTAAACAAAGGAGTAAATGTTAAGAAAATACTCCTATAAATCTCTGTTTCCTTCATGTTATCGAAACTATTTTATGCGCGATTATATAAACTTATAGCGATTTACACGCAAGGCATCACCTGGTGATTCCAAAATGCAAAACTAGTCCGCGCTATTAGTCTTTTTAGGCTTGAAACTGCGAACCTTGCGTGTGGCTTCGATTATATAGAAATTTGCAGAAATGTAAATATAAGCATTGAATGCCGACCTGTGTACGTTCATGCAATATGAACGCTATTGGTGACGCGAGCAAATATATTCGCGCTTCATGAATTTGCCCGCGTCACCAATTGCGTTCATATTGCATGAACGCACAAAGGTCATCATTCAATTCTTTAAAAAAATAAAATAAAATATTTTACAGAGATACCTTATTTTGAGTCTTTACTTTTCTTCTTCTAAAAATGTAGAAAATTATCTTTTTCATGAACTTTTAAGGGTTCAAAATTGAAATGTTTATTGTAATATGCTAGAGAAGGCGATTAAATACTGTCATAGTCAGAACTTACTGAATTTATTACAAATGATGTTTGATGTTGGTAATAAATCTCATCTTATTTCAAAATAAAATACTTCATTACTTCAGTAAATAACACATCAGAAAAATAAAATATTTGTGTTTATGTACCTTTAGAACATTTTTCAACGTCATGAAGAGGTGAGACTCTGACAGAAAACAGTAGATGAGCTTCGTACAGCACGAAGCTTTTCGCACTTTCATCATTTCACAATAAAACAAGCGATAAAAATATTTAATCGAAACCTTCAAAATCTGTAAAGATGACGTCTGATCCGAATAATGCAAGCGGTAATTGTAAGTCAGTTCTGACATTTGAACATTTAGCAATGGTTCAAATCTGCCATTTCAAATCACACTTGAGCTCATGTCAGTAATTGCTATGGAAATTATTTCTAGATAAATTACAGTTCCGCATGTGATGGATGTATCCACAACATGCAATTACCTTCTTTATGAAGAACTGACTGATAAAACACGGTGAATATTAGCCATCCCCGCTGGTTCTGATCTAATGTTGAAAAATGTGGACATGAAACCTACTTATCCAACCAGGAATTTAAAAAATTCGTTCAACATACTGCTGCAAAATCCCTCTCTCTCTTTCTCTCTCTCTCTCTCCAGTGTGCTCACAACTGTGTATTATAACCTAGAAATACCTAAACTGCAGTGCAATTTATCGAAATTAGCTATAGTCTTTCGTACAAAAGCTGCTAACACTCTTTATTACTTTATATAAGTTATCATTAACCGTGTTAAAGGAAGTTATCCTAAAACATACATTAGACAGTTATTTTTATTGTCAATAATGAGTAATAACTATTACAAATACAGTTTTACAGAAGAATAAAAGTCATGTGCAAAATAACGTTTTCATTCAGATGTTCTTTTACTGGAGATGTATACACCAATACGTTTAAAAAACGGTTCGCGAGCCAATCTTTTACTAGCATTTTCCTTTTGAAAATTAAATGAATATCAGCAAGGTTAATACTATTACATAAAATTGAATAAGTACAAGCCAATGTATATTCTCCTTTTTAGATTTTAACGCATGTAGAGTTATTGTTTTTGTGTTTTCAGCTTTTTACTTAACGTACATGTAATGTTAGGAAGATGTTTTGCGTTTTGAAGACATTATAAACGTTGAGTATTTTATCATTCATACAAAATTTACACACACAAGTATTTTTAACATATTCCTATGAAATAGGCACGCCTTGATCTGAGTCAGCTTGAAAGGACAAAAGACGCTAAAAATTCAAGTAACGTATCGTGACCTAAACGATTATAAATACATAGCGAGAATCCAGTTTACATGATATCTAAGAGATGTGCGTCCCTCCTTCCGCCTTTTAGACAGTTAATGCAATTTATATGAGTTTAATCTCTATTATGCAGGATGACACAATGAGTCATACAAACAATACATTATACGGATAAAGTATAAAGAAACACTGATACATTGAGACGGAACATATCATTTTTGCTGCATTTCAGCAGATTCTACAAGTAACACATTATTCATATTTTCGAATTCCCATATACGTGTAAAAATACTCTGTCGGCGAAATACTAAAGTGTCTGGTCCTCCCCATAATGCAATTTACAGTACTGCTGGTACTTTTCATATAAGGACGTAAAGCAAGTTATCCGTTGAGAAAAAGCACTATGTCTGCCATCAATATTTAACATTGAAGAAGCCTTTCTAAAAGTTAGCAACAAGTAATGGATTGAGAGAAAACGGTTCGTATCTAGAAACACATATCTTGAAAATGTCTAGACATTAAAATCATAAAGTTTCGTTTACACTTCCATGATATACAATAACTGAAAGAATGAAGGTATTTTTACGTAAATCATGAGGACACTGAATGTGTGCTGGTATCTAGAGTTGCTTTTTGTTTGTCACAGGTTATACACATACATAGCTATGATCGCTTCTGTTAATTGGGATCAACTGTTTGACAATATGTGCTGCTATGGAGTTACTACGGGTTTTTAACTTTATATTGATAAAAAAAGTGCACGCACAAAAAGTATGTGCAAACTGAATTACAGGCGATTACGTTTTGGATCCGGAAAACTTAGCAAATAATGAATAAGTTTAATCCAGTAATCTGAATGTCAGCTACCGTCATTATTACATTGGAGCTTGTTCCATACTTTACTCATTTGGATATTGAAAACCAAAGAAAGATATTTACACTACCTAATGTTGAATAATAAAGCAACACAGCATAACATTAATTAGGGGAATACAAACTACAGAGGAACATACAACATGTAACCAATAGCAACCGTTCTTAGTTATTATACAGTAAATCAACAAATACCAATAACGAAATCTTACATCAACACCAGATGCCAGAGGACGCAAACAAATCACAAAGGTACCGTGCAGAGCTGAATAATACCGGTTACAATTTGTAATTAAAACTCTTCGTTC
>JAULCC010188217.1:0-13037 GCA_032358795.1 Nuttallia obscurata | reverse complement strand
TGGTCCTCTTCCAGATTCCTTCAAAAAATTAAGTTCCATGCAGAACTCTGGTTGCCATGGCAACCAAAAGGAAAAAACTTTGAAAATCTTGTAAATAATTTCACAGAAATGATCCTTCTGTGACCCTTTATTGAATTCCTTCAAATCTTTTTTGTTCACAAAAAAACATGGCCACCAGGGAGCAGGGCTTATTTTCACTATAATACTATATGGAAAACCTTAAAAATCTTCCTATCAGAAACTGCTTAGCCAATTTTAACAAAACTTCCCATAAATGTTCCTTAAGTTGGTCCTCTTCCAGGATCCTTCAAAAACTTAAGTTCCATGCAGAACTCAGGTTGCCATCGCAACCGAAAGAAAAACCTTTGAAAATTTTCTTCTCAGAGACTGCTCAGCCAATTTCAAAATAATTTCACAGAGATTATCCTTTTGTGACCCTTTATTGAAATCCTTCAAATCTTTCTTGTCCACAAAAAAACATGGCCACAAGGGGGCGGTTTATTTTCACTATGATACTTTATGGAAAATTTTTTAAATCTTCTCAGAAACTGCTCGGCCAATTTTAACAAAACATCCCATGAATGTTTCTTAGTTGGTCCTCTTCCAGATTCCTTAATAAAAGGAAAATATACTCTGAAAACCATCTTCTCAGAAACAGCTTAGCCAATTTCAAAATGATTTCACAGAGATGATCCTTCTGTGACTCTTTATAAAATTTCTTCAAGTCTTGTTGATTAGCAAAAACAAAATGGCCACCATGGGGGGGATGGGGCTAATTTTCACTATATATGGAAGACTTTGAAGATCATCTCCACAGTGACTGCAAGCCCGATTTCAAAATAATTTCATAGAAATTCTCCCAAGGTGATCCTTTATCAAATTCCTTCGAACCATGCTTCAAATGATGACCCTATATAGAGTTCTTTAATTTGTATGTGCAAATTTCAGGTGAGCAATTACAGGACCATCATGGTCCTCTTGTTTCTTGTTTCAAGTACTTTTGCGAAAAGTGCAAAATAAACACACAAGAGATTTACTAAACAGAAACATATATGTGAAATGTGGCAGTTTAATTAAACATGTTTACAACAATACTTGTATGTAAGATAAAAGTCTGACCTGATTTGTGACTACTTTAATCAATTGTTGTATAGATACAATAAAATCTGGCTTTCAATTTTAAAACAACTTTTGTATCTAATATGAAAGGATAAGTGTCTTTGAAATGCCTGTGGCATGACTCAGGATTTGTTTTGAATTGTTCTTCAACAAAATGTTCAAAGATTGCATGAAATAGCTAAGAACTTTTCATCTTTGAGAACAACTTTGGAACCAATATCAGTTTGAGAACAGCTCTTGGACAGATTTCAGTTTGAGAACAGTTTAAAGAAAAAATAAAGAACAATCTTCATAAGTTCAAGAACAGTTCTTGAGCATTATATGGCCCTAATGTTCTTGACAGAAGGATTTTAAAAACAGTTCTTGAACTAACAATTTTGGTCATGCAAGAATTGTTCTAAAAAGTATAATTCTAGAAATGTTCTTGAACTAACATGTTCAAGAATTGTTCTTTAATAATCATCATAATTCAAGAACTGTTTTTGATACATTTGTTCAAGAACTGACAGTGTTTCAAGAACATTTTTTTTAAATTATTCTGTCAATAATTTTTTGGCATTTAACATTCAAGACTTGTACTTGTTCTGTTCTTGAATTTATGAAGAATGTTCCTGAACTGAATTTACTGTTCATTTCAAAAATTATTCTTGAACTGTTCTTGAAGTTTTCCCAGAGGAGTCCCATCTGAGTGGGCTAACAGATTGCCTACTCAGTAAACCTTGCCGAAATAAGTAGGTTATAAACCATAATTCTACTTCCCTCATAACTAAGTAGCTAATTTAGCCTAACTGATGTTGAGAGGTCTACTTAGATATATAATTTACATTGAAGGTAACAATCAAGGGAAAAGACTAAATGTTTTTTGAAAGCAATATAATTGTCACTTACAAAGCAGTTACTGGTCAAAACTCCCAGACTTGCAAGAAAGTAGGGGAAAATTAAATGGTGTATTTCTTGATCGATCTGTCCATTGAAATTTTGTGTTGCTTGTATTCCCAAAGTAATTACTCCATTTTGTTGATCAAATATGCTGATGTTTGATGGATACAAACAAAACAAAAAACAGGTGGATACTCAGTTAGAATATCAATGAGTTTCTTACCCAGATTTTGTTTGTTAGGCCAGTCTTTTTGAAGAAAAGAAATCAGTCCTTTTGTCCTTCGGTAGACCAAAGCTTGTCCTAGAATACCTTGACCTAGGTCCTAAAGTTTTGTAGGAAGGTTGTACATGACTACATGATGAGTAAAAGACCCTTATTTTTTTAAGGTCATCAGTTCAAAGCTGAAAGTCACCTAGATTATAGGTCTTCAAGCTTAATTGGAAGTTTAGACATATAAACTGAAAGAAGAACCCAACCAGGTCAAAGCTCAAGGTCACAGTGAATTTTAACACAAAAAAGCTTGTCCTATTGATTATTAGAGAATGCCTTGTCCTGATGATAGGGAACTCAAAAATTTTGTCTGCTTGATAACTTAAGAATTACTTGATTTATTGTCCACAAAATGGGCAAGAAAGCTGGACATGACCAGCAGATGAACCCTTTTGATTTTGACATCACCAGGTCAATAATCATTGTCACAGTGACTTTAAACACAAAAAGCTTCTCGGATTGGTATAAAAAAACACCTCGACTTTCTGTCTTAAACTTGGTAAGGAGTTTGGAAACCAGTAGATAACCAAGCAATGTTGATTGAAGTAATCGGGTTAAAGGTCAAGGTCACTGTCCTTGATAACATCAAATTGCCATATTGATAGCTACAGATTGCTGGTCATTAAAATCTTACACAGGTTCCATACAAAGATGCTCTCAGGTGTTGTACAAACATTTCTGTCTTTTGGTTTGAATTTACTTTCATCTACAAAATATTTCTTTCCTATAGAACTTTAACTATTCAAAGACTTCTGCACTTTAATATAAGCAAGTGGTATTTTGATAAAATCAGAATTAGATTATAAATTTTAAAAAATAAAAGTACATGTATTATTATAGAGTTTCCCTGTCAGTCTTTTTTTGTTTTGCTTAAATAACAAAGCACTAAAGATAATAAACTATATTGGTTGGAAAATATTATAGCACTGAATTTAATAAACTGCATGCATTGGTTGGAAAAAACTATAGCATTGAATTTAATAAACTGCATTGGTTGGAAAAAAATATAGCATTGAATTTAATAAACTGCATTGACTGGAAAATAATATAGCACTGAATTTAATAAACTGCATTGGTTGGAAAATGATATAGCACTAAAGTTGATAAACTTCCTTGATTGGAAAATAATATAGCACTGAATTTAATAAACTTCATTGGTTGGAAAATGATATAGCACTAAAGTTGATTAACTGCATTGACTGGAAAATAATATAGCACTGAATTTAATAAACTGCATTGGTTGGAAAATGATATAGCACTAAAGTTGATTAACTGCATTGACTGAAAAATAATATAGCACTGAATTTAATAAACTGCATTGGTTGGAAAATGATATAGCACTAAAGTTAATTAAGTGCATTAACTATCTGTGCATTTAGCTGTTGGATTGTTCACTAGCTTAACACCAATGAATTAACATGAAGTAATAAATTTGTTAAAAGAGCAATGTTGACAGCTGAAAATCTTGTTCTTAAATTATTTAAGACAAACTAGTTAATTTAAGCTTATTTGCTAGATTCAAAATGTCTTCAATAATTTTAACTGATAGTTACAGACAGACTAATTTATAAGCCTTTCATTGATTCCACATCAAAACCAGTCTCAGTAAGCAACAAAATTAGGACAAAATAGTAAAGATATATCCCTTAAACATTCAAAAACTAACAATTAAGAAAATGGATACTGGGACAAAGGTGAAATTCAAGCAAATATGTATTAATCCTTCAATTGAATTACTTTCAAAGTGTTAAAGACTTTAAGTTTAAACTCAATTACTTTAAATCGATTGCAGCATTATATCAGTGACATCATGCTACATTATAATAATTGAAGTTTTCTTATCTGGACCATAACTTTATTTTCAAATAACTTCATTTCCCACAAATTTTTCGATAGTCATCTGCAATAGAGACATCAAAAGGTATGGAGTAAAGGGTTAAAAGAGGGGTTGCTTAATATTTGTCATCAATTATATATTCTTAATAAATGTTGCCTTTAATACAGGATTGACTGCATATATGTATTGAACTGATATTTGAAAGATATTATTGTGATATATTTAGTTGACAAAGTAATTAAAAATATTTAACATTATGATCATTCATCAGTGGATACATTCGATGATTCTAGCTTTGATGAACGATCAACAGAGAGATTTGATAAATTTGTATATTCTTAATCAAACAACTTCCATATTATAGAAAACTTGGTTTCATAGAATTTCTATGTCTTGTTTTTTTTTTTGTCTCAAAGCATAGCAAATTTAAGCATAGCTAACACTCACCAAATTTACCATAGTTTAATTAATGGTTCATAGGTGGGAGAGTCTTTAGAAGCTACCTCTGACTGGTAGAAAGGTGAATGGACAGTTTGTAAACATATTACAGGATCGGATAGGTAGTGATAGGTAAGATAGTTTGGACACGTGCACATTAAACAGAACATGTTTCTGTCAGTTTGGGTTGTTAAGAAGTAGTGGTAGTGATGTCTGTCCTGAGAAGCATGTGTTCTACTGGCAGGAATCAGCATTGAAACTGTCTTAAAACCATCCACCATATTGGACAACATGTTTTGAGTATCAGTACTATATTTTTTTGGAAATTAAGCATTTTGGGTTGTCTGTTCCTAAGCAAATTGTGCAAAGTGAATTATTTTAGCAGGTATGGCAAACATTTCCTAGAGATTTAATGTTGAAACAATAGAAAATAAGTAAAACAGTCGTGTTGAATGTTGTAACATAACAAATATAATTTGTCTTGGATTTAAGTAACACAACACAAATCAAATAACTTTTTTGTATTTTTTTGGCGATGACACCAGATCGATGCCTGAGGGTAAAACCACCAACCTTCTGCAAGCTAGCTGAAAAGCTTCCTTACATGAAATCAAAATTAGTTAATTATGACATGTCTTTAATTGACCTGTCTTTCACAAGATGATACAGAGGCAAAATGTTGCAGAAGGTCAGACAGAGAAATATATCTCAAAAGACATTGATCAGTCTTGGATCACTGAGTAAAATTAAAGGTAGTAAAGCTGCTGAGTAAAACTGTTGTAGAGCACTGCCCATTTGAATAAATCCCAGAGTAAGATAATTTTTTATGAAAGAGAATAACATGCATTCAAAAGCAATGATTATCTTTTTTACCAGTCCAGTTAAAACAATTTGGTGATTAGATATTATTCTGAAAGAAAGCAATGAGATCACCAACCACCTGAATGCATGGCGGACACCATACCAACTACACAGGCCACTGCACCTCAAGTATCAAAGATTACACAATTGCACACATAATTATAAGCTGGGGTATTGAAATCTATATTTTTCCATTTATGTCACCTGGCATGCGAAGTTGATTGGTTAAGGAAACACACTTGCCCAACTATTTTTTTCCACAATGAATGTACAATAATTCTGATGTATTCATGTCATCTACCCACGGGAATTTGTTCAGCCATTGCATTTGAAAGTCTTTTGCATTTTGTTTGTTTATTTAGAATTGAAGGTTGCTTTAACAGTATTTCAGTCATATCGCGACGTCCAGCTCCTTACAGGTGGGGGAAGACCCCGGGGGACCTTTGTACACTATTTCAGGCACAGAGTGCACCTGGGTAGAACCACCGACCTAGCGCAAGCCAGTAGGAAGACTTCCTCACTTGAAAAATCCGAAGTCACCAGACCAGGATTTGAACCCACAGCAGTGAGAGATTGCAAGGGATGCCGCCGCTTTTGCATTTATCATAGTCTTTGATCCAATCGTTTTTTTTTATTCTCCCACTCTATATTTCTGTGTTCCTGTTTATCACTGGTTTGTTTTATTTAATGCAGATGCACATGGATCGACTGAGCCTAATTATTTAGATGGACAATCATGCTTTATACAAGCAACAGATATATTAAGAAACTTTTCACTACACAATGTTGTTAACTCAATCATACAGTACTATTAATGAAATATGAAGCCTGGACTACAAGGAACCCCTCCTAAAGTTTCGCAGTCAATGGTGCAAATAAGATATGCACCAATCATTTTGTCAGGTAATTCTAGCAGAGATGACTTTTAGATAAGTAGCAACTTGTCTTAGACTTTCTGTTCCTGGCAGACACTATCTTTATAGGTTGGGTTGAATTGGTTTGTGACGTTGGATATTAATGAAAGCTTAAGCGAAACAGCCATTTCTGATCTTTATTGAAAAAGTTGACTACCTTATAATGATTAAGATTAGCTTCATATCATTTGTACCGAAACTACTCAATTGCACTCATCATAGACCAGATCAAACACTGGAAAATACTTCCTCTGAGATCTAGAGTTACAATGTTTGCATTTTCTTAAACATTTCATTGAGCATTAAAATTGTCAGTTAAAAATGTTTGCTGTGATTCAGTTTCCCACCTGGAGGACAGTACGATAAGACCTTGGGTTTGTCAACAGTTTAGATCCTAACCAAATGGCTGTTTCTCACTGTACAATTTCAACAAAGAAATTCTCAAATTTGAATGGTCATAATTTAGTAAAGATAGAAGGGTAGACAATAAGAAATCCAGAAATAAATATAAGAAACACAATGACAAACTTAAAATCAAGTATTTATCACAATATAATTGTTGATATTCTGATAGCTGTCGAAACAAACCGGACTCAGCTCATAGATATTTGGAGGTTGCTTATTTACATATTATATGCACACATGCAGATGACACCATGCACACACTTCATGGTACTCATTAGGTTTTAAAAATTTTTAAATCACATCTTGTGACACTTTCCTTATATTTATGCATGATTGGAGGGCATCTGAAATACTTACCAAGCTGCGAAATATGTAAACAATACCTCAGACTACTATCATGTTAAACTAACACATTGATCTATCAAATGCAAATAGCGGATGGAACTTCACATAATGAACTACACATGTTCAGTGATAGATTTTGTTCATGATTCTGCACACAGACATTAAATAATGCAATTTTAACATGCTTTTGAGCTTTGTTATGGCTTTAGACTGAATGCAATACCAATGTGAATAAAATGGAACAATTATATCTTAAAATCCAATCCTCCACACCAAATGTTGTGCCAAGTAGCTTGAATAAGGCTTGCTTTATTGCTTTTGTTTTTCTTTTTACTACAGTATTTCCAATCACTGTAAATTCAGCACCGTCACTGCATCCTCTCTGGGT
This sequence comes from Nuttallia obscurata, assembly GCA_032358795.1. Taxonomy (NCBI): domain Eukaryota; kingdom Metazoa; phylum Mollusca; class Bivalvia; order Cardiida; family Psammobiidae; genus Nuttallia; species Nuttallia obscurata. The sequence continues at coordinate 5,580 of JAULCC010188217.1, read as the reverse complement.
TTGCTTTATTTTTGCACTTGATACAGATCCTATGGAACCTAGATCTATGCATGGTAATATTTGAGGGGATTCTCATGTACTATAAAATTGCCATTATTAAATTGTGTGTTACTATGTTCAAGTGGATATACAGTGTTTGCAATTCCCAGACTTCTCGTTTCCTATTCAGCTAAAGGGTAAAAGCAATGTTCATTTAAAGCAATGTTCAGTTGCCCAGACAAAAAAGAGATAGTGTCTGTGATCAGTATGTCTATATCTGCACTGCAAACAAGATGTAATTGATGGTATCAAAATGTCAATATCAGCTTTAGGCTGTTTGCTGCTATTTCAGAGAGCAATATCTTTATTAAACCACAATGCTGTAACAGACTTTGCTGAAATGTATTCCTTAATCTTGTTTATAGAATTGCTTTTTTACATACTGCACTGCAATTTATAGATTGAAAGACAATAATCAATGTTTGTTGTCAAATATTCAGATAGAATCTAAAAATTTGAAATTATTGGCAGAGAAGGCTTAAAGATTTTCAGTCAGATTCCTCTGGAGAAAAGTTTTTAATTATTTCAATTACTCTATTGATGATATATGTTGGTACTTAGTATGCAAATGCTACCATGTGTTGATTTCCATGTCATAACCTTATATAGCTGTTGACACCAAACTTAGTATGTTGTGTGCATTAATTCCTAGAATTCCTAGCCTTAATTGGCACTGGTATTTCTAAATTTTTGTTGTTGTTTACATTTTCAGGTAAATGTTTCATTTCCTAGTATTTGCTAAATATTCTGGTATTGCTACCTTTTCTGATTTTGCAACACTTCCTGGTATTGCTTAACTTTCTTGCATTGTTAAATTTTCTGGTGTTGCCAAATTTCTTTCCTTTAAATTTTTAGCACCAGTTTGTTCCATAAACCATTAAATGCAGGGTTAAAAAACGCAGCATGCTTACAAATATTTCTATATTTTTTTAGACCTGAGTGAGTCACTAAATAATATAAAGGCATGCAGCCTCATATAGCTTTATGTTGGGGCGACATATGATTTGGCTCTTGACTAAGATTCTGTATGGTATTAAAAATTAAAAGCATTGTAATCTGATTATACAATTAAGACACTAAGTTAACCCACAATGTTGTGATTTGCTCAGTATAGTTAAAGTGTAAATATTAATGTCTAAACGTTTATTGGCAGAAATCTGTTGCAAATAGATAAAAACTATTGCTATTTGATTTATACTGTTGTTATATATATATGGATTGATTTTATATATATGTTTTCCTCTTTAAATCTTCATCTGCTTTTGGAGCATTTTATAATTATCAGCCAAAATTTATTCCATTTGAATCAGCCAAAGTTGCTTGATTGTCCTGGGTAAGGATGAAAGACTGAAAAGACTGGCCGGAAACCCACTTAGAGAAGAACTTGTAGCAATTATGGGCCTAAGTTAAGAGACGGACCCTAGAGAGCCCGCTTAAGATTACAGACTGTCATAGCCATTATTCCCTTGCATATACATTTTAATGTCAATAATGGATTTTAAATTACATAAACAGCTTGGTAGAAAAAAAAGCATTTTAACAGTTAATATTGATCTGGTTATGATGTTTAAAATCTTTCCACAACATAATTTAGTCAAACTTTCAGCATAGCACTTTAAGTTTATAGCTTTATATAACGTTTCAGTTTACTTGTAAACAAAGTCATAAATATTTGGTGTCTTTTGTAATAAATAAAATTGAGATTACCGGTAACAGATATTACTAAATTGATGATGATGTTGCATTCAAAAATTTACACCACACAATTTTCATGGCTATTTATTTCATCTTTGATAAAATCAAATGACAGCATGCCATCCATTTCCTGACGAAAATGCTGCAGAGCTGAGAATTATCAATACTTGTGTATGACGTATGCATTACTTGGTATTTATTTAGGAAAAGTTGAAAACTTGGTCTCCATTCATTGCCTTTCTCGCATATGTGCTGTTGACATAGGGTTTGTGCTTTTTAATGCTGGGAGCTGTTCTGAAGGTATAGTTCTGTGATAGTTGAAAAAAAAAATTAATACCAATTGATTCATACTAGATTTTAGAATATTTAGAATTCAAACTATTTGCGGCATTTAATTTTTGTTTGGAGATATATTTAAAAAACAAAAAAATATTTAGGATTTAACTGTTTGGTTTTATAAATGATAAGAAAAAATTAAAAAAATAAAATGTGTATATGGTTAGATGAAAATATTAGAAGATCAAGGCATATGTTTTGCAAAGCTCAGGAACAATGTTATGAAAAAATGTATATAGTTTAGTTAGAGAAAAATTAAAAGGTCAAATCGTACTAGTGACTCATTGAAATTGATCAAAGATTTTGCAAATAAGTTTAAATTTTCACTAGAAATAAAAAAACCCACAAAGAAACCATCACTCACCTGTAATAAAAATGTTATCCATATATCTAATAATAATATTAAATACCAAACTTGGAGGCTTTTCAGAAAAACTTATTCCATTTAGTGATTTTCTAAATATGCTAGTGTTTATGTCATATACAATTTAATTTACATTTAAGAATCCGATAAAGTCAAACTTGGAACCATTGGTCTGGCTAACAAGTGAAAGCCTTACACTGTCTCAAGACACCCAATTAAACAAAATATCAATTCACAAAGCACTTAATCCACCCAGCTTAACCTCTCAGACTTGTCATGGAGAAAGAAAAAGAAAATCTCCAAATGAGGCAAGCACAGTGTTGTCACTATAATAATAAAATATCTATGGAGTACAGGAATATGCCTTAAAGACCAATAACTGATAGCACAGTTTGTTACTTGGAGAATGCTTCTAGCTGTCAGTTGATCTCTGCAACTACATTAAGCTGTAACTGTTACAGAAAACAAAATGGAAAGCATAAAAAAAATTATGCAACTCAGTTTAATTTAAGGCTGCATTAACACGGATGTACCATTATTTACTGAAAATGAAAGTTAATAATTGTCAAAGTTATATATTATATTTACACCTTGAATAACTTCTACTGATATATTGACATCTAAAATTGGAGGGGTTACGTCAAATTTCCACCTTTTCTGTATGCACCTCACAGTGATGGTAAATGATTTGTTTACATATAGCTATATGCACACCACAGTGATGGTATATGATTTATTTACATATAACTATATGCACACCACAGTGATGGTAAATGATTTATTTGCATATAGCTAAATGCACCACACAGTGATGGTAAATGATTTATTTACATATAGCTAAATGCACCTCACAGTGATGGTAAATGATTTATTTACATATAGCTATATGCACCTCACAGTGATGGTAAAAACAATTTATTAACATAAGCTATATGCACCCAACAGTGATGGTAAATGATTTATTTACATAGCTATATTCTCCTCACATCGATGGTAAATGATTTATTAACATAGCTATATACTCCTAACAGTGATGGTATATGATTTATTGACATAGCTATATGCACACCACAGTGATGGTAAATGATTAAGTAACATAGCTATATGCTCCTCACAGTGATGGTAAATGATTTATTTACATAGCTATATGCACCTCATAGTGTTGGTAAATGATATAGCTATATGCTCCTCACAGTGATGGTAAATGATTTATTAATTTAGCTATATGCACATCACAGTGATGGTAAATGATAAAGTAACATAGCTATATGCTCCTCACAGTGTTGGTAAATGATTTATTTACATAGCAATATGCACCTCACAGTGTTGGTAAATGATTTATTGATATAACTATATGCTCCTCACAGTGATGGTAAATGATTTATTAACATAGCTATATGCTCCTCACAGTGATGGTAAATGATTTGTTTACATATAGCTATATGCACACCACAGTGATTGTAAATGATTTATTTGCATATAGCTATATGCACCTCACAGTGATGGTAAATGATTTATTTACATATAGCTATATGCACCTCACAGTGATGGTAAATGATTTATCTACATAGCTATATGCACCTTACAGTGATGGTAAATGATTTGTTTACATATAGCTATATGCACCTCACAGTGATGGTAAACAATTTATTTACATAAGCTATATGCACCTCACAGTGATCGTAAATGATTTATTATCATAGCTATATGCTCCTTACAGTGATGGTTAATGAAATTTTAACATAGCTATATGCACAATACAGTGATGGTAAATGATTTAGTAACATAGCTATATGCTCTTCACAGTGATGGTAAATGATTTAGTAACATAGCGATATGCACCACACAGTGATGGTAAATGATTTAGTAACATAGCTATATGCTCCTCACAGTGATGGTAAATGATTTATTGACATAGCTATATGCACACCACAGTGATGGTAAATGATTTATTGACATAGCTTTATGCTCCTCACAGTGATGGTAAATGATTTATTTACATAGCTATATGCTCCTCACAGTGATGGTAAATGATTTATTTACATAGTTTTATGCACCTGATAGTGATGGTAAATGATTTATTTACATCACTGAATTTAAAAGTTGATGTCAATCCTCACATAAGTCATGACTTTTTCATTGTGTATTTGATTGTTTTTTCATTGGTGCCAAGGTGTAGACAAAAAATATTATACATTTAATGTCTGCAAAGAGAAGTCAAATTTTATTGTTGCCTTTCTTAAACAAAAGTGATACATATATAGGGAGGATGCTAAATTGTCAATCCACCCATGCCTCAGCTCATTCCCCCTTCACAAAAGAATAATTTTGGCTCTTAATTTCCTATCTATCATTATGTTAATATAAAATTTTCAGCACCAGCTAATCTTGACATCAGTTTAAATAATCTTATCACTCGGAGAAAATAAATAAAAAGAGCAACACAATTAAGTGTTAATTAAAGTGAAATACCCTATTATTATCATTCACAGGAAGAAGTTAAGTTCCACATCCTGTGTTTATACAACTTTAAAACATTAAAATTGTAATACTAATGAAGTAATTACCCAAATAAACAAGAAAAAGTATAGCTAGGTAAGCTGTGGTTCTTTAGTTTTGATTGTTTACACTTGCTTCTTATTTCTAATTTAAAATTTATTTTGTGGCATTTTGTTTTGTTTCCTGATTTTTGAAATAAAAAATAAAAATTGTTCTCTGATCACTTGACACATCTTAAGAACAGAAAAGAACAAATCTTTATTATCCATCCAATTCCTTCAAATCTTACCAGATGGAAGCTGTCAGAAGACCCTAACTGTCCTCTGTGACCAACCAGGTACCCTCAGATATATCCTGTCATCCTGCCCAATTGCTCTATAACAAGGTCGTTACCGTGGTGACATGATCAAGTACTGCAGGACCTGGCAGATATTTTGGAGAGGGAAAGGCAGTTACCATGCAGGCCCAACAAAGGTCCTCACTTCATCAACTTTGTTAAGCCTTATGAAAAAAGCACTACAAACAACCGGAACTCCAGTCTTCTTGACCAGTCTGCATCCTGGGAGAAGGAAGTAGATCTTAAGAAGAAACTTGTGTTCCCTGAAGTGATTCTACAGACCACTTTGTGACAAGACATAGTCCTTTAT
>JAULCC010188106.1:0-13040 GCA_032358795.1 Nuttallia obscurata | reverse complement strand
AAAATTATGTTAAAAACAACATAGACCCCTGGATTCCCCTTTAAAAAAGATTCCATCATAAAAATAGATCAAAGGTTATTTATAAAAAAGGTTTACTCCACACAGTATCCCAATAACACCAAACTGGCCTCAATATTATTCATTATTATCTTACTTAGCTTGCTATCAAAAATGAATAATACTGAATATTTCATGTATTTAAAACTAAATGATATTCTTAATTTCTTGAAAGATTGCATTCTTCACCATTTTTTTCAAATTTTTACACTAATTTTAGTAGTTTTAGTAGTTACACTTCCTCATAACTTCTAGTCAAACAAGAGGGCCAATATGGCCCTAGAGGTGCTCACCTGAATATAATGGCCTTACCCTCTGGAGGCCATGTTTTTTTACAGATCAAAATAATATGAACAATCTTTTAAGAGGGTCATCCAAAGACATTTACAAATTAATTTCAAATCATGCCTCTAGTCTTGAAGAAGAAGATTTTATAAGTTTTCACCATATACATATAAGGAAAACTGACTCCTCCCACTGGCATCCATGTTTTTTTTACTAAACAAAGAAATTTGAACAATCTTTGTAGAAAGTCTCTTAAGAAACGCTTGTGCCAAATTGTTTTCAGATCTGGCAACTAGTTTTGGAGAAAAAAGATTTTTTAAATTTTCACTATAAACAAACAAGGAAAACTGACTCTGTCCCCTTGTGGCAATGTTTTTTTACGGATCAAAATAATTTGAACAATCTTTGTAGAGGGTCACACAAGGAAATTTGTGCCAAATAAAATTAAAATCTGGCCTCTAGTTTCAGAAAAGAAGATTTTTAAAGTTTTCACTATCTACATATAAGGAAAACTGATGCTTGCCCCCAGCAGCCATTTGTTTTACAGATTAAAACAATCTGAACAATCTTTGTAGAGGTTACCCAAGGAACATTTATGCCAAATTATTTTCAAATCTGGCCACTAGTTTTGAAGAAGATCTTTTTTTTCCTTTCTGTTGCCATGGCAGAGTTCTGCATGGAATCAAATTCTTTGAACAACATAGAAAGAGGACCACCCAAAGAACATTTTTGTAATTATTTTTTAAATTTGGCCAAGCCGATTAGATGGACATGGCGTTTGAAGAAAATGTTTACTTACAGAGGGATGACTGAAAAAGGCCTGTCACAAAAGCTCAAATGAGCCTCTGGCTCAGGTGAGCTAAAAAGTTTTGAATAGACCACATTTTAAATTGGCCAAGAAAGGGCAATGAAAGGGTTTAACATAAAATAATAACTTATGATAAATAATGCTACATAATTAATGATTTTCCTTAACTGCCCTATATACAGCTGTTATACTTCACAAAAATTTTATCACACGAAACTCATATGAAGACAAAAAGACATTTTGTCTCAAAAATATTCTTACAAACAGTACCTAACATTCAAAACTATACAAAAAGGTAAATCTATCACATTTGCAATAATTGGAAACATTTACTTCCGTCAAATGTACATTTACCGGTACTATAAAAGGTTTGGATATCAAATGTTGCAATATATATGAGAAATGCCAATTTGTATTCATTCATCAACACTTTCATACTGACACGGCTAGATGATAACAGCTTACAAAATGTGATATAGACATGCAAGTGGGAAAGACATGGATTGTGTAATAATAGTATCATGTCCTTGTTTAGGAGGACACCTGAAACATTATCAGTCTCATATTTATTGTCTTGGAGGCAAGAAGTTTGTTACATTCTATGGAATCTATGACTGGTAAATCCTGGTTTTCTGTCTCCAAGCTCTCTGCAGTAAACTCATGTTTGTAAATGGCAGGATTTACTTTCATGTCCCCAAATGGCCCCTTTAATGCCATGTAGTACAATGTCATTGGTTGAGTAATTTTGTTTTTCATCACAAGCTGGTAGGTAAGAGATCTTTTTGATGAGAATGCTGGATCTTTCTGATCATGGATAACTTTCGCACGAATTACCCACTGCTGGTTAAATGCAGAAAAGCGGCTTGTCTCATAAAATAGCTTTGTGATGAAGTCATCTGTGCGATATGGCTTCATCTGAAGATCTGTGAAAAAGGAATCAAATGACAAACTAAACAGAACTTGAGCTTAACAACAACTATATGGCTTCAGTTCTCTTTCAATTTCATATAGCGAGGAAAACATTCTAAATCATATTTTTTTTCTTCTAAATACAGCACTGATAGACAACCTCTACATCCGAGGGGTTCTGAGTAATGAAATGGAAAAGTTATAATGACTATAACATTTAAAAAAGTTAGCATAAAAAGGGGTGTAACGCTGATCTGTGTCATCGACTGAATGATATATTTTGGTTACACAACAATCCTAATATCATTTGTTTGTAAGGTTGACAGAGAATTACAAAGAAATAGCGAAATTGTCATCAATATTAAGGTTTAATAATGGATAAAATGAGGGAATGTTGACAGACAAAAGGAATTTTCTCCTTGTTTCAAAATATAGTCTGTAAAACATGTCTTAACTTCACTAAATCTCAAATATAATGGACAGTTACTTTTGAATTATTGAGTTATTCATTAGACCCCAAAGTAATGGTTCTACCCAAGAGATAAGACTTGAAAAAAATTTCTTCAAGCCATGCACAGGAACATCATAATTTTAAACTAATAGCTTATATATCACTTGGCTGAAGCCAATTCTTGTTCAACATGAAGAAATCCTTTATCCTCTGCTGTAAACTCACCATTAAATGTCACTTTTTCAAACGACAATAGTTTGAAAATATCCTTGAACATTTTTTGCTGTTCTACTTGTTCATCATCAATCCTATGCAAGGACTCCATAATCTCTAGACCTGATTTGTGGGGGTGGGAGCAGGTCTCTTCATGTCCAATAAGTTCATGGAATGGGCCAAGCCATGGGCAGCCAAGCCGGGAAAACTTACATGTGGATGGTCTAAATATAAAACCAAACACAGTTTTTATAGGAGAAGAAATAAAGTAAAAGTATCCAGAACTTTTGGAAGTAGGAGATCACATAGTTATATCAAGTATCATGATCTGTAAGACTTTGTCAATGTTGAAATGAAGTACAACAATTAAGTAAACTAAAATAATGTGACATTAAATGTTTTTACCTGTAACCTACTTTAATTGACTGAATAGTAACATGCTGTTTGTACTTACCAGGCGACAATGTTTCTAGTAATGATTGTTTCATGAACATTGTCTAAATTGCCATATTTTAACTGATTTCAACTTTTACAAAGATATATTTCATTATTTATTAGTTCTAGTCAAGTCAATGAAATGTCAATTTTCACAAAACAATGAGGATGAATGTTTTACAAAGCCTTACAGATAGTCATCGGACACAAATGAAAAAGTAACGGTGGGCTAGATACTGTTAGCTCTTGATAATTACACATTTAGCATTGCTCAGTGTAGTAAAAAAAAGATAAGAACAAAATTAGTTCATTGGTGGTTTATTTCAAAATTTGTCTCCTACAACCTGAAGTCAAGATACAGATTCCCTTTAATTAAAAAAAGAGAGAATATTAGGCAATTTATTATATTCTGCTTCATTCAATGCCACACACAAACTTCCATAAAAGCAAGGCATAGTTTGCTGAGCTGAAAATTAAAACAAACTCCAAGATTCCAGACTGGGTCACATGTGGAGTAGCATTTAGAATGGTTGTCCAATATCTCTTGTCATCGTCTTTGATCTGGAAAGAATCACAGGTTGGTTCACAATCACCTTTGTCACCATGACAACATTTGTTTTGGCAAAAGAATCTGCACATCACACACACTCAACTTTCTCACCAGCTTTCCTTAAAGTTCTTAGACTTTTTGTTTTTACATTGGATAAAATAAATCTTTGATCAAATCAAACCTTGGTATTGGAAGAGCCTACTTTCTTCATTTATACAACAACAAAAAGAAATGTATTAAAACATCTTTACTATCAGTTGCAACCTAAGATCCTAATATGCTGCCTTCTTAACACCATTTCTCCAAAACAAAAACTATACTCAATTTCTTTTTATCATATAACTTACCAGTATGCTAGATATCTAAAATATTTTTTATAAATACTCAGGTCAGCTTAAGGAACATTTAAGTATCAATCTTATATCATCTGTTAGAAATCAAATCCTTTAAATGCCACTATCAGCCCATGCTCAGTATGCTAAAAAACCAACCCAATTTTGACCGTTTTGCTTCAAAATTTAGACAAAACTGTTAAAAGATTTGATTCTCTTATCCAAAAAAAGTACATACAGATAAATATTTCGTTCTCAGATATAAAAACTAAGACTTGGATTTGATAAACTTTATGTTGCAATAGTCCATCTTTTCAGAGACTGAGGTCATTCTGAGACAGACCATTTTGCAAGTCCATGAAAGAACCACTCAGTTTTTTGTATGTATTTATATGTAGAAACATTTTCATTCACCTGCATAAATAACATAACACATAACCTTTGATAACTTATTTCAAACCAATAATTTACAGATGGAGTACATACATGATGTATGAAACACTTCACCAGGAAAAAACTTAGGTGACCTTTCTTATGTGATTGGTAGATAAAATATGTAACACTTCTGGTCACTTGGAACCTACAATCCTAATGTCACATGTTGGTGTACAATTATTTTGATCTTCAATAACGTTTGGCTGCAAAACTAAAACCATTCTTATCACAGATATCAGTTACATAACCTTTAACCCACAATCATTTCCATTGTTACATAATAGATAATCACTTTACTTCACTTTTACCAAGAGAATCTGGGGACATTAAATCTTTTAACTCCTTCAGTAGCTATGGAATTTTCCAATGCAATGATACTGATGAAAAAAATCCAGCCCTGCAAGGGGTTAAAGATTTAATGAGTTAGCGAGTGTTATAAATTTTCCTATTGCATGCAATTTAACTGACAACTCAAAAATGTAAAATACTTGCCAATTTAAGTGCATGTTATATTGTTGGTAGCATCTTTGCTTAGTAGAAGACATCCTTCCAAGGTGACATGATCAGTCTCTGTGTAACTGACTGACCATTTGGAGCCGATGGAGTCCAGATCCTGTTGCCTTGCCCACCTAAACTATCCATCCTGTGCTGGGTAGAAAAATGGAGAAAAAACATCGCATTTTTCATTCATGACCAATCAGTGGAGATCTTGGTTTGAGTCCAGGTGTGTTCCCTTATACCCCCAGGACACACCTGCATTCTGCCCTGACCTTCCACTGTAGAACAAAACAGGGTACCTAACCTTAACATACACTAACATTAAGGTCACTTACCCAGACCAAGGGTCCTCACCTCTCTTGACAAAGCTCCCTTTCATGATGTTCCAAGGAATTTCTTGCTAGCTGTAAAGGACAGAACTGACATGAGGATGGCAGTTCTGACACAGCTTTTTCCACTGCCAGGTTTCGTGTGCAGGAGCTTTTGCTTATCTCACATCTGCAGTTCGGGCATGTAGCGGTCTCATCTTTAAGTCGTGCATCAGCTAGTAGATGGTTGAAGCACCCACAGCACATCAAGTGACCATTGGTACACTGAAATAAGAAGAGAAGTAGAAATGCATCAAGCTTTGAATAATAAATATTTATTTCCATTGCTGTGTCTTCTTTGGCAATATGTTATACATCTTACTCATGTCGTATTTACTTTCTGTCATAAGTAATTGTATGAATTCTGAAAAAGATATACTACGGATGTCCCGAATGTAATAGGACAAGCTAATATTTTATTTTTCTTCAAAATTTAAAAAATATATTACGTAAACCTTAAAAAGGTTGTAATCTATCAATTCTTTAAATTGTAAATTGCATTCTTTCATATTCACCATCGCTATAGTCAACATAGTAATGGTAATATTTAAACTATATGGCACACTTTGAAATGAATGAAAAGTAAATTGTCATAACAAGTAAAAATTATATCCTGAATATGATCAAATTAGTGCAAAAGGGCATGAAACAGCATATGATGTCATTTCAAACACTTCATGACGTTACTTTGAAGTTTGAAGTTATTTGGTTGTTTATCAAACAGTTCAAAGGCCAGTAATTAACAAATGTCGTATTAAAAATGACAGCATAATGAGCGATGTTACACAACTAAAGGAGGTTCAAAATGTTATATAATTTTGTGTCGGAGTAGATATGACACCAGTGAATACATTAAAATTCAGAGTGCAGAGAAATCTGGTTTACAGGTGGCACCCGTGGTTCTCATCTGGAGACATGGATTTGCAGATAGAAATAGAATGGGTCGGCCATCTTTGTTGAAAGATTGTGATTTGCAGGTGAGAATTGAGTATTTTGCTGGGGGTCAGCGAAACATTGATTCATGAAAAGCTAATGAAGAATATACAAATGAATAAAGTGAGTGCTTGGTGCTTAAAGTTTATCAGTTTATTAAGTATGTTTGAGCAATATCATTTGAAAAAATTGACATTCAAAGTATGCTGTAGAATGTTCAGTGGATGTAAAGATTGACTGTGTAGACAATTTGTGTAGTCAGAAAATTTTGTTACTTTGCAAATATGTAGAACTATTATCATACCATATGTTTGTAAAATTTTGTGACAACCAATAGACTACTGCTTCTTTTTTAAAGTGTCCTATTACTTTCTGGACACACTTCATAAAAAAAATTCAGAAACATCATAGCAAGAGTTAAGTTTTCAGACTTGCTCAGGTTGCTGAGAGTAGAATTGATAGTCATGCCTGTGTTTCTCACTTTTTGTTGTTATAAAAGCTGACACACAAACCATCATGTTTAAGATTACAGACCAATGAATTTAAATTTATTACCATGAATTCTTAGTTTACAGTTAAGAACTTATTATTAAATATAAAATAATATAACTTAGGTGCTTTAACTTTGCAAAAGTGGTTATCATCAATTTTGCCTCCTATAACAGTCTTATTCATAAAGTCAAGACCATCTGCACTGCCTTTCTTATCTGGGGGGACCCCCGTGGCCAAATGGTTATAATCCTTGACTTGCAATCTCTCTAATGAGTTGGACGTCTCGATATGACTGAAATACTGTTAAAGCGACGTTAAATTCCAAACAAACTTTCTTATCTGGTCAAATAATTTACATATGCTTCAACATGATAATTAATTGATTGAAACTACTTTGATATAAAGATGCTACCACATAAAGCATAAATATATATTTACTATGCTGACAATTTCTATTTTATCAATTTTGAAAAACCATAATCTATTCATGCATGGGCAGATCTGACTAGTTTTCACAAGGAACCGAGCTTTCATCAATACTTTTATTGTATAAGTTTGAGATGCAACCAAAGCTGAAGACTTTAATGCTCTAACAAGTTATATTTTACCAATTTTTGAAAATTTCAAGGGACATAATCAAGTCATGAATAGGCAGATCCAGTTGGTTTTCAAAAAAGAATCCTTCTGTGATAGAATTTTAACAACTGTATAAAGTTGATTACGATACAATCAAAACCAAGGACATTACTGTGCTAACAAGCTCTATTTTACCAAGTTTGAAAATTTCAAGGGAAATAATCCAGTCATGCATGAACAGATCTGGCTAGTTTTTAATTGAAGCTAAGCCTTCATTGATTTCTAATTTTTGTATAAGTTTGATTGATATACAATCAAAACTGAAGACTTTATTGTGCTAACAAGCTCTATTTCACCAATTCTGACATTTTTAAGGGGACATAATCCAGTCATGCATGGGGGGAACTGGCTGGTTTTCTAAAAGCTCTCATGGATGTATAATTAATGTATAAGTTCGCTTGAGATACAATAACAAACTGAAGACTTTATCATGCTAACAAGCCAATTTTTATGGATGCACACATTAATAACAGGACATGTTAAAATCTCTTCTGGCCAGGCATTATGGGTGCTAAATATGTTGTTCAAAATTTGAGTGTAAAATCTGGTGGAAACAGGTGTACAAAATTCAAAGGAACGTAATCTACCAGTTTTTATGGAAATCAACCTGTAGTAAGTAAGGCTAGAGGTGTTTCAAGTTTTTTTTTCTGAAAATATCAGAACTTTAACTAAATTATCAGTTGGAAAAAAAAGGAATTTGAGTAATGGAGACACATATGAGGGTTAAAGGTTCCAAGCCAATTTAAAATGTAAACCTAAGTGATGACATTTACCTAAATATATCTAAACCAATTTATTAAAGTATCCTTACATTTTATTTAGTAAAATGTGGCTGTTTAATCGCTTTATAATAATTTATCAAATGATGTCTCCTGGCCCCAAATTATTAAAACCTCAATCAAATCCAACTGGTGTATGCACAAATAAGTTCAAATGCAAATATTTCACTAAAGACACAATTTTTAACACTGAAATACCTGTAATATTCAAATGGATATTGACACTAAGTAAAGACTATGTAAAGATTTTGGAAGAGGCATATGGCTCTTACACTTACATTGTGCAGGGTTTGATATAATATGCATATAAATATACATCTGCAAGTGCCAATTTATACCTGATGGTATATATATTTTATGTGCAGGTGTATATTAATACCTCCATCTACTTTAGTACTTATTAACCATACTACCATTACTTGCATATATTGGTACTTTTCAGCAAAATGGAATGCCATTACTTTAGGCTATTCAAGAAATTATAACATTTAAAATGATTCATCCATATCTACAAAAGCACTGGTAAAGCAAATTAAATGTAAGACTGAAATACACTAGAGAAACATCACCAATTTACCTTAATCTAAAAATTTACATTTTTTTTAAATAATAGCAGTGGCGGCTATATACATATATCAGACCTCTCATTTAACATATGTATGGTGTTTCAAATATAGGCCTATGATGTTCAATTATGTGGTAGATCTAACAGTTATTTGTCAGATCTAAAAGACTTCACAAGAAACTTAAAAATCTTGACAGTATATGGTACATGGACTAACCACTAGGCTATTCCCGTGCAGTAATTGGAAGAAGAACCGTACAAGTTACAACGCACATGTATATGTGTGTATACCATTGAACATCATCAGTACACTGTATGTATGAGCAAAGCATAACACGAATTATTACACTTAATTATATATGGATTACACATCTCGTATATATGCGGCTATGCGCTATATGTTGTTGCATCATCACTAGTCCACTTCTACATATTGGCATCTGGCCAAATAAAGCCACACCAAACACTGGCAAACAGCTGATTATGAGAAATCTCGGTCACGTGATGAAAACATGCACGGCCTAGGGTGACGGAAAACTCATTACAGCTGTCAGACATTTTACAAATCGCGATAGGTCAAATTGCTTTCCCATGAAAATCTATTCCAAACGCGTTTAACAAAATCTTGTCTTTAATGAAAGACCGTATTGAAATACACTAGCGTATGAAAATATGCACCCTACCCTCTTTTAATCGGCAAGGTCAATCTTTGTCCGTTTTAGGCAGCTGTTGCTATATAGGCCTATATAAAGATGCAAAGGAAGAAACCACTTTGCAAAGAATGATAATAATGTGTAAACAGAAAGGCATTCAAAGAGCGATTTTTATGATTTGAAAAAAAATGACTTAGCAATAAAGAAATCGTAAAATAACCTGGAAACAGGTCCTCGGCATGTCTAAGCAAACTGCGCAGCAGAGGATTCCGCACAATCTTTCCTCCAATTTGTGTTCCAGGGCGGTAGAAGAAACATCAAGCTTCGGTTTCTTCTTCTCTGGTTCAAAGCTTGCATCCTCGTTTTCCTTATTTTCATTCTCAGGTAGGATAACGGAGAGGGCGGATTCAGCTCCTTCTGCCATCTTTTTTGTTTATAAATAAACCGAAATGACGATCGCTGTTTGACAACGTGCCCAGACACGTATGACGTCACATCTTACCAATCGTTTATCGCCATTTAACCCACGTGATCTCTGTGTACGCTGATGTAAACAAGACCACGTGACAACTGTCAAAACCTGGGAAAATTATGTCGGTAAACCAGATAACTCCAGATAACTGGGGCATGAAAAATCTTGATTTTCTCGGTCACTGTTGTAGCATATAGAAAGATGATACCCCTGTAGTCGAAACAAAGCGTTCATTTACCAGTTTTTATATATTATCTTTTACTACATTTATTGCAATGTGACATAGACATAGACGTAATTGGCATGTATGTGTTGTAAAGAAATTGTGCTGTACTGATAGATCTAAATCGTCTCGTCATTTTGCTACATCATGTTTGCCGATGTAGGGAGATGATATATTAGTTATATTCTGAAAAAAGTCGATACTCATGTGTTTTTTTTTAAAGCCATGCGTTTGCACTACGTTGACCATTATCTGTATTGTATAAAGATTTTTGATACATAACACCTGTTCCATCTCTATTCCAAGCTAGGGAGAAGCTGTCGGTAAGTTGTGGTATTGCCATTTAGCTTTGATTAAGATATCCAGGATCATGTTAATTACCTCATTGATGAAATCGAAAATGATCTGTGATACCATTTATTGGGCGCGTAGCATCGATAACTAGTCGTTTGTCTAAAACTTGTCTAAGATGTGTTTCTTTTTATGTAAACACACACACACACACACACACACACACACACTATTACATATTATTACATTAAAACAATTGAACAATTGTGAATCATTGAAGCATGGTGAGATACCTTTTTATATTAACGAATGGCCTCGTGGTGTTCTTATTGGTGTTTATCCTATTATTTGAGCTTTATATTTGTGGTGTTTTATTTACTACCACACATGCATGGGATCATATCAATATATAGATGTAGTGTATATCATTTCGTTCGTATGTATTTCTTCAGTAAATATGTTGATCTAGTTGAATTATTTCTACTAAGATTGATGATTAACCCCCTCCCAGCCCCTGACACCTCTTCAACCAAATTCATCACAATATATGGTAAAATTATTTAAATAAACCAGGTTTGAAACGAATATGTGTATGTAGAAATTCAACAAACAAACAAAAAAAAGATTAATAGTAAGATAAATTCGTAACGTGATATACCAAACAAAATTACCATGTTATTGTTACTGAATCTTTGCCAATTACGAATTTTAACAAGATATACGAATCATAGTCCCTACAACATAGACAAAAATCGATATTACTCCTATGGTCATCGCTCAAACCGCGTATGTATATACATGCACTAATTACACCACGGGGATAAATAAACTCTAACATAATAACCAAATGGAAATAATCAACACGAATAATCTGATTATTGTAAACTGGTGATCTTAACAATCATACAGGCTATTGTCAGATGTATATTACGATCACGTATGGGTAGAGGTTTACTTTGATGCTGTGCAAGGAATATTACTTCTGTAGGCTTGGTTTTATATCTTTTTTGTGGGGCCTCCGTGGCCGAGTGGTTATAGTCGTTGACTTGCATTCTCTCAGCCCCTCACCGTTGTGGGTTCGAATCCCGGTCTGGGCACTTCGGACTTTTCAAGTGAGGAAGCTTCCAGCTGGCTTGCGGTAGGTCGGTGGTTCTACCCGGGTGCACTCTGTGCCTGAAACAGTGTACAGAGGTCCCCCGGGGTCTTCCTCCACCTGTAATGAGCTGGACGTCGCGATATGATTGAAGTACTGTTAAAGCGACGTTAAATTCAAAATAAACAAACAAACAAAAGCATGTATGGTTTCTGAGAGAAGGCTCTGCACGCAATACTAACCTGATTTTCTTAGTTCAAAAGGTGGAATAATCAAGCCTAAATACAAGAGTTATGGGACTTGACCAGCAGGGCCATGGCCTTAGATGAGCATGTGCAGTTTCAATGTAATAGTATGTATGGTTTCTGAGAAAAGGCCTTGCACGCAAAACTTTAACCGGATTTTCTAAGTCCAAAAGGGGGGAAAATGCAATAGCATGTATAGTTTCTGAGAAATGGCCCTGCACAAAATTTAACTTGATTTTTAATGTCCAAAAGGGGGAATAATTCAGTTAAAATGCAACAAAAAAAAATGGGACTTGTCCAACAGGGTCATGTGATGATCTCAGATGAATAAGTGAAGTTTCAATGCAAAAGCATGTATGGTTTCTGAGAAAAGGCTTTGCACAATAAACTTTTACCATTTTTTTAGGCCAAAAGGGGGAATAATTCAGCCAAAATTCAATTAAGAGTTATGGGATCTGTCCAGCAGGGTCATGTTATGACCTCAGATAAGTATGTGAAGTTTCAATGCAATAGCATGTATGGCTTCTGAGAAAAGGCCTTGCACACAAAACTTTTACCGGAATTTCTAAGTCCAAAAGGGGAAATAATATCTAGAGTTATGGGACTTGTCCAGCAGCGTTATGTGATGACCTTAGATGAGTGTGTGAAGTTTCAATGCAATAGCATATATGGTTTCTAAGTAAAGGCCTTGCACGCAAAACTTTAACCTGTTGCATGCAAAACTTTAACCTTATTTTTTAAGTACCAAAAGGGAAATACTTCAGCCTTTTCAATCTAGAGTTATGAGACTTGTCCAGTAGAGTCATGTGATCATCTCGGATGAGTCTGTGAATTTTCAAAGCAAAAGCATACATTTCTGAGGAAAGGACTTGCACGCAAAACTTTAACCAAAACCAACGCCGACGCAAGGGCGACTGTAATAGCTCTTCATATTCTTCGAATAGTCGAGCTAAAATGGGGAATAATTGAAAAAATAATGCATTTGCAGTTATGGTTTTATACACTGCACTCCGTTTTTTCATATTATATCAACTTATGCAGTTCCAAGTGAATCTGAAATAGTAAGAGCTATGCCCCGGACAAAATGGAAAAAAAAACATAAAATGGGGAATAACTAAAAATAAAATGCATGTATATAAATGGCTCTTATCTTATACACTATACACTCTTGTCATAATTTTTCTACATCTTAAGTTTCAAGTAAATATCTGAACTATTTTTTAATATATGACTCGGACAAAAATGTGCACGGACGGGTGCACGCACGCACGTGCGGACCTGCCATAATTGACCATTTCCATAAGCCCCCCCCCCCCC